>JAUIMM010000905.1:0-277500 GCA_031769625.1 Taudactylus pleione
AGAGGGGTCAGTGTGAGGGGAGATGGGGATATAATGAGGTAGAGGGGGAGTGATACTGGGGAGAGGGGTCAGTGTGAGGGGAGATGGGATATAATGAGGTAGTAGTGGGGGGAGTGATACTGGGGAGAGGGGTCAGTGTGAGGGGAGAGGGGGATATAATGAGGTAGTAGTGGGGGGGAATGATACTGGGGAGAGGGGTCAGTGTGAGGGGAGAGGGGGATATAATGAGGTAGTAGTGGGGGGAGTGATACTGGGGAGAGGGGTCAGTGTGAGGGGAGAGGGGGATATAATGAGGTAGTAGTGGGGGGAGTGATACTGGGGAGAGGGGTCAGTGTGAGGGGAGAGGGGGATATAATGAGGTAGTGGGGGGAGTGATACTGGGGAGAGGGGTCAGTGTGAGGGGAGATGGGGATATAATGAGGTAGTAGTGGGGGGGGGAGTGATACTGGGGAGAGGGGTCAGTGTGAGGGGAGATGGGGATATAATGAGGTAGTAGTGGGGGGAGTGATACTGGGGAGAGGGGTCAGTGTGAGGGAGATGGGGATATAATGAGGTAGTAGTGGGGGGAGTGATACTGGGGAGAGGGGTCAGTGTGAGAGGAGATGGGGATATAATGAGGTTGTGGGGGGAGTGATACTGGGGAGAGGGGTCAGTGTGAGGGGAGATGGGATATAATGAGGTAGTAGTGGGGGGGGGAGTGATACTGGGGAGAGGGGTCAGTGTGAGGGGAGATGGGGATATAATGAGGTAGTAGTGGGGGGAGTGATACTGGGGAGAGGGGTCAGTGTGAGAGGAGATGGGGATATAATGAGGTAGTAGTGGGGGGGAGTGATACTGGGGAGAGGGGTCAGTGTGAGGGGAGATGGGGATATAATGAGGTAGTAGTGGGGGGAGTGATACTGGGGAGAGGGGTCAGTGTGAGAGGAGATGGGGATATAATGAGGTTGTGGGGGGAGTGATACTGGGAAGAGGGGTCAGTGTGAGGGGAGATGGGATATAATGAGGTAGTAGTGGGGGGGGAGTGATACTGGGGAGAGGGGTCAGTGTGAGGGGAGATGGGGATATAATGAGGTAGTAGTGGGGGGAGTGATACTGGGGAGAGGGGTCAGTGTGAGGGGAGATGGGGATATAATGAGGTAGAGGGGGATATAATGAGGTAGTAGTGGGGGGAGTGATACTGGGGAGAGGGGTCAGTGTGAGGGGAGAGGGGGATATAATGAGGTAGTAGTGGGGGGGAGTGATACTGGGGAGAGGGGTCAGTGTGAGGGGAGAGGGGGATATAATGAGGTAGTAGTGGGGGGGAGTGATACTGGGGAGAGGGGTCAGTGTGAGGGCAGATGGGATATAATGAGGTAGTAGTGGGGGGGAGTGATACTGGGGAGAGGGGTCAGTGTGAGGGGAGATGGGGATATAATGAGGTAGTAGTGGGGGGAGTGATACTGGGGAGAGGGGTCAGTGTGAGGGGAGATGGGGATATAATGAGGTAGTAGTGGGGGGAGTGATACTGGGGAGAGGGGTCAGTGTGAGGGGAGATGGGGATATAATGAGGTAGTAGTGGGGGGGAGTGATACTGGGGAGAGGGGTCAGTGTGAGGGGAGAGGGGGATATAATGAGGTAGTAGTGGGGGGAAGTGATACTGGGGAGAGGGGTCAGTGTGAGGGGAGAGGGGGATATAATGAGGTAGTAGTGGGGGGGAGTGATACTGGGGAGAGGGGTCAGTGTGAGGGGAGATGGGGATATAATGAGGTAGTAGTGGGGGGAGTGATACTGGGGAGAGGGGTCAGTGTGAGGGGAGATGGGGATATAATGAGGTAGTAGTGGGGGGAGTGATACTGGGGAGAGGGGTCAGTGTGAGGGGAGATGGGGATATAATAAGGTAGTAGTGGGGGGAGTGATACTGGGGAGAGGGGTCAGTGTGAGGGGAGAGGGGGATATAATGAGGTAGTAGTGGGGGGGAGTGATACTGGGGAGAGGGGTCAGTGTGAGGGGAGAGGGGGATATAATGAGGTAGTAGTGGGGGGGAGTGATACTGGGGAGAAGTGTGAGGGGAGAGGGGGATATAATGAGGTAGTAGTGGGGGGGAGTGATACTGGGGAGAGGGGTCAGTGTGAGGGGAGATGGGGATATAATGAGGTAGTAGTGGGGGGAGTGATACTGGGGAGAGGGGTCAGTGTGAGGGCAGATGGGATATAATGAGGTAGTAGTGGGGGGGAGTGATACTGGGGAGAGGGGTCAGTGTGAGGGGAGATGGGGATATAATGAGGTAGTAGTGGGGGGAGTGATACTGGGGAGAGGGGTCAGTGTGAGGGGAGATGGGGATATAATGAGGTAGTAGTGGGGGGAGTGATACTGGGGAGAGGGGTCAGTGTGAGGGGAGAGGGGGATATAATGAGGTAGTAGTGGGGGGAGTGATACTGGGGAGAGGGGTCAGTGTGAGGGCAGATGGGATATAATGAGGTAGTAGTGGGGGGGAGTGATACTGGGGAGAGGGGTCAGTGTGAGGGGAGATGGGGATATAATGAGGTAGTAGTGGGGGGAGTGATACTGGGGAGAGGGGTCAGTGTGAGGGGAGATGGGGATATAATGAGGTAGAGGGGGATATAATGAGGTAGTAGTGGGGGGAGTGATACTGGGGAGAGGGGTCAGTGTGAGGGGAGAGGGGGATATAATGAGGTAGTAGTGGGGGGGAGTGATACTGGGGAGAGGGGTCAGTGTGAGGGGAGAGGGGGATATAATGAGGTAGTAGTGGGGGGGAGTGATACTGGGGAGAGGGGTCAGTGTGAGGGCAGATGGGATATAATGAGGTAGTAGTGGGGGGGAGTGATACTGGGGAGAGGGGTCAGTGTGAGGGGAGATGGGGATATAATGAGGTAGTAGTGGGGGGAGTGATACTGGGGAGAGGGGTCAGTGTGAGGGGAGATGGGGATATAATGAGGTAGTAGTGGGGGGAGTGATACTGGGGAGAGGGGTCAGTGTGAGGGGAGATGGGGATATAATGAGGTAGTAGTGGGGGGGGAGTGATACTGGGGAGAGGGGTCAGTGTGAGGGGAGAGGGGGATATAATGAGGTAGTAGTGGGGGGGAGTGATACTGGGGAGAGGGGTCAGTGTGAGGGGAGAGGGGGATATAATGAGGTAGTAGTGGGGGGGAGTGATACTGGGGAGAGGGGTCAGTGTGAGGGGAGATGGGGATATAATGAGGTAGTAGTGGGGGGAGTGATACTGGGGAGAGGGGTCAGTGTGAGGGCAGATGGGATATAATGAGGTAGTAGTGGGGGGAGTGATACTGGGGAGAGGGGTCAGTGTGAGGGGAGAGGGGGATATAATGAGGTAGTAGTGGGGGGAGTGATACTGGGGAGAGGGGTCAGTGTGAGGGGAGATGGGATATAATGAGGTAGTAGTGGGGGGGGAGTGATACTGGGGAGAGGGGTCAGTGTGAGGGGAGATGGGATATAATGAGGTAGTGGTGGGGAGTGATACTGGGGAGAGGGGAGATGGGGATATAATGAGGTAGTAGTGGGGGGGGAGTGACACTGGGGAGAGGGGTCAGTGTGAGGGGAGATGGAGATATGAGGTAGTAGTGGGGGGAGTGATACTGGGGAGAGGGGTCAGTGTGAGGGGAGATGGGATATAACGAGGTAGTAGTAGTAGGGGGGGAGTGATACTGGGGAGAGGGGTCAGTGTGAGGGTAGATGGGGATATAATGAGGTAGTAGAGGGGGGGTGATACTGGGGAGAGGGGTCAGTGTGAGGGGAGATGGGGATATAATGAGGTTGTGGGGGGAGTGATACTGGGGAGAGGGGTCAGTGTGAGTGGAGATGGGGATATAATGAGGTAGTAGTGGGGGGACTGATACTGGGGAGAGGGGTCAGTGTGAGGGGAGATGGGGATATAATGAGGTAGTAGTGGGGGGAGTGATACTGGGGAGAGGGGTCAGTGTGAGGGGAGATGGGGATATAATGAGGTAATAGCGGGGGGAGTGATACTGGGGAGAGGGGTCAGTGTGAGGGGAGATGGGATATAATGAGGTAGTGGGGGGGGAGTGATACTGGGGAGAGGGGAGATGGGGATATAATGAGGTAGTAGTGGGGGGGGAGTGATACTGGGGAGAGAGGTCAGTGTGAGGGGAGATGAGGATATAATGAGGTAGTAGTGGGGGGAGTGATACTGGGGAGATGGGGATATGAGGTAGTAGTGGGGGGAGTGATACTGGGAAGAGGGGTCAGTGTGAGGGGAGATGGGGATATAATG
Organism: Taudactylus pleione; assembly: GCA_031769625.1. NCBI lineage: Eukaryota > Metazoa > Chordata > Amphibia > Anura > Myobatrachidae > Taudactylus > Taudactylus pleione. The sequence goes on from JAUIMM010000905.1 coordinate 4,250, forward strand.
AGGTAGTAGTGGTGGGGAGTGATACTGGGGAGAGGGGTCAGTGTGAGGGGAGATGGGGATATAATGAGGTAGTAGGGGGGAGTGATACTGGGGAGAGGGGTCAGTGTGAGGGGAGATGGAGATATGAGGTAGTAGTGGGGGGGAGTGATACTGGGGAGAGGGGTCAGTGTGAAATGAGATGGGGATATAATGAGGTAGTAGTGGGGGGAGTGATACTGGGGAGAGGGGTCAGTATGAAGGGGGAGATGGGGATATAATGAGGTAGTAGTGGGGTGGAGTGATACTGAGGAGAGGGGTCAGTGTGAGGGGAGATGGGGGATATAATGAGGTAGTAGGGGGGAGTGATACTGAGGAGACGTGTCAGTGTGAGGTGAGATGGGGGATATAATGAGGTAGTAGTGGGAGGAGTGATACTGGGGAGAGGGGTCAGTGTGAGGGGAGATGGGGATATAATGAGGTAGTAGTGGGGGGGGAGTGATACTGGGGAGAGGGGTCAGTGTGAGGGGAGATGGGGATATAATGAGGTAGTGGGGGGGGGGGGGGAGTGATACTGGGGAGAGGGGTCAGTGGGGGGAGATGGGTATATAATGAGGTAGTGGGGGGCAGTGATACTGGGGAGACGTGTGAGGTGAGATGGGGGATATAATGAGGTAGTAGTGGGAGGAGTGATACTGGGGAGAGGGGTCAGTGTGAGGGGAGATGGGGATATAATGAGGTAGTAGTGGGGGGGGAGTGATACTGGGGAGAGGGGTCAGTGTGAGGGGAGATGGGATATAATGAGGTAGTAGTGGGGGGAGTGATACTGGGGAGAGGGGTCAGTGTGAGGGGAGATGGGGATATAATGAGGTTGTGGGGGGAGTGATGCTGGGGAGAGGGGTCAGTGTGAGGGGAGAGGGGGATATAATAAGGTAGTAGTGGGGGGAGTGATACTTGGGAGAGGGGTCAGTGTGAGGGCAGAGGGGGATATAATGAGCTAGTAGTGGGGGGAGTGATACTGGGGAGAGGGGTCAGTGTGAGGGGAGATGGGGATATAATGAGGTTGTGGGGGGAGTGATACTGGGGAGAAGGGTCAGTGTGAGGGGAGAGGGGGATATAATGAGGTAGTAGTGGGGGGAGTGATACTGGGGAGAGGGGTCAGTATGAGGGGAGAGGGGGATATAATAAGGTAGTAGTGGGGGGAGTGATATTTGGGAGAGGGGTCAGTGTGAGGGCAGAGGGGGATATAATGAGGTAGTAGTGGGGGGAGTGATACTGGGGAGAGGGGTCAGTGTGAGGGGAGATGGGATATAATGAGGTAGTAGTGGGGGGGGAGTGATACTGGGGAGAGGCGTCAGTGTGAGGGGAGATGGGATAATGAGGTAGTAGTGGGGGGGGAGTGATACTGGGGAGAGGGGTCAGTGTGAGGGGAGATGGGATATAATGAGGTAGTGGGGGGGAGTGATACTGGGGAGAGGGGAGATGGGGATATAATGAGGTAGTAGTGGGGGGGGGGGAGTGACACTGGGGAGAGGGGTCAGTGTGAGGGGAGATGGAGATATGAGGTAGTAGTGGGGGGAGTGATACTGGGGAGAGGGGTCAGTGTGAGGGGAGATGGGATATAACGAGGTAGTAGTGGGGGGGAGTGATACTGGGGAGAGGGGTCAGTGTGAGGGTAGATGGGGATATAATGAGGTAGTAGAGGGGGGGTGATACTGGGGAGAGTGGTCAGTGTGAGAGGAAATGGGATATAATGAGGTAGTAGTGGGGGGGGAGTGATACTGGGGTGAGGGGTCAGTGTGAGGGGAGATGGGGATATAATGAGGTAGTAGCAGGGGCAGTGATACTGGGGAGAGGGGTCAGTGTGAGGGGAGATGGGATATAATGAGGTAGTAGTGGGGGGAGTGATACTGCGGAGAGGGGTCAGTGTGAGGGGAGATGGGGATATAATGAGGTTGTGGGGGGAGTGATACTGGGGAGAGGGGTCAGTGTGAGGGGAGATGGGGATATAATGAGGTAGTAGTGGGGGGAGTGATACTGGGGAGAGGGGTCAGTGTGAGGGGAGATGGGGATATAATGAGGTAGTAGTGGGGGGAGTGATACTGGGGAGAGGGGTCAGTGTGAGGGGAGATGGGGATATAATGAGGTAGTAGCGGGGGGAGTGATACTGGGGAGAGGGGTCAGTGTGAGGGGAGATGGGATATAATGAGGTAGTGGGGGGGAGTGATACTGGGGAGAGGGGAGATGGGGATATAATGAGGTAGTAGTGGGGGGGGAGTGAAACTGGGGAGAGGGGTCAGTGTGAGGGGAGATGGGATATAATGAGGTAGTAGTGGGGGGGAGTGATACTGGGGAGAGGGGTCAGTGTGAGGGGAGATCCGGATATAATGAGGTAGTAGTGGGGGGAGTGATACTGGGGAGAGGGGTCAGTGTGAGGGGAGATGGGGATATAATGAGGTAGTAGTGGGGGGGTGATACTGGGTAGAGGGGTCAGTGTGAGAGGAGATGGGGATATAATGAGGTAGTAGTGGGGGGAGTGATACTGGGGAGAGGTGTCAGTGTGAGAGGAGATGGGGATATAATGAGGTAGTAGTGGGGGGGGAGTGATACTTGGGAGAGGGGTCAGTGTGAGAGGAGATGGGGATATAATGAGGTAGTAGTGGGGGGGGAGTGATACTGGGGAGAGAGGTCAGTGTGAGGGGAGATGAGGATATAATGAGGTAGTAGTGGGGGGAGTGATACTGGGGAGATGGGGATATGAGGTAGTAGTGGGGGGAGTGATACTGGGGAGAGGGGTCAGTGTGAGGCGAGATGGGGATATAATGAGGTAGTAGTGGGGGGGAGTGATACTGGGGAGAGGTGTCAGTGTGAGGGGAGATGGGAATATAATGAGGTAGTAGGGGGGAGTGATACTGGGGAGAGGGGTCAGTGTGAGGGGAGATGGGGATATAATGAGGTAGTAGTGGGGGGGAGTAATACTGGGGAGATGGGTCAGTGTGAGGGGATATGGGGATATAATGAGGTAGTAGTGGGGGGAGTGATACTGGGGAGAGGGGTCAGTGTGAGGGGAGATGGGGATATAATGAGGTAGTAGTGGGGGGAGTGATACTGGGAAGAGGAGATGGGATATAATGAGGTAGTGGGGGGGGGGTGATACTGGGGAGAGGGGGATATAATGAGGTAGTAGTGGGGATAGTGATACTGGGGAGAGGGGGATATAATGAGGTAGTAGTGGGGGGAGTGATACTGGGGAGAGGTGTCAGTGTGAGGGGAGATGGGGATATAATGAGGTAGTAGTGGGGGGAGTGATACTGGGGAGAGGTGTCAGTGTGAGGGGGATATAATAAGGTAGTAGTGGGGGGAGTGATACTTGGGAGAGGGGTCAGTGTGAGGGCAGAGGGGGATATAATGAGGTAGTAGTGGGGGGGAGTGATACTGGGGAGAGGGGTCAGTGTGAGGGGAGATGGGATATAATGAGGTAGTAGTGGGGGGGGAGTGATTACTGGGGAGAGGGGTCAGTGTGAGGGGAGATGGGATATAATGAGGTAGTGGTGGGGAGTGATACTGGGGAGATGGGGATATAATGAGGTAGTAGTGGGGGGGGAGTGACACTGGGGAGAGGGGTCAGTGTGAGGGGAGATGGAGATATGAGGTAGTAGTGGGGGGAGTGATACTGGGGAGAGGGGTCAGTGTGAGGGGAGATGGGATATAACGAGGTAGTAGTGGGGGGGAGTGATACTGGGGAGAGGGGTCAGTGTGAGGGTAGATGGGGATATAATGAGGTAGTAGAGGGGGGGTGATACTGGGGAGAGGGGTCAGTGTGAGGGGAGATGGGGATATAATGAGGTTGTGGGGGGAGTGATACTGGGGAGAGGGGTCAGTGTGAGTGGAGATGGGGATATAATGAGGTAGTAGTGGGGGGACTGATACTGGGGAGAGGGGTCAGTGTGAGGGGAGATGGGGATATAATGAGGTAGTAGTGGGGGGAGTGATACTGGGGAGAGGGGTCAGTGTGAGGGGAGATGGGGATATAATGAGGTAGTAGCGGGGGGAGTGATACTGGGGAGAGGGGTCAGTGTGAGGGGAGATGGGATATAATGAGGTAGTGGGGGGGGGAGTGATACTGGGGAGAGGGGAGATGGGGATATAATGAGGTAGTAGTGGGGGGGGAGTGATACTGGGGAGAGAGGTCAGTGTGAGGGGAGATGAGGATATAATGAGGTAGTAGTGGGGGGAGTGATACTGGGGAGATGGGGATATGAGGTAGTAGTGGGGGGAGTGATACTGGGAAGAGGGGTCAGTGTGAGGGGAGATGGGGATATAATGAGGTAGTAGTGGTGGGGAGTGATACTGGGGAGAGGTGTCAGTGTGAGGGGAGATGGGGATATAATGAGGTAGTAGGGGGGAGTGATACTGGGGAGAGGGGTCAGTGTGAGGGGAGATGGAGATATGAGGTAGTAGTGGGGGGGGAGTGATACTGGGGAGAGGGGTCAGTGTGAAATGAGATGGGGATATAATGAGGTAGTAGTGGGGGGAGTGATACTGGGGAGAGGGGTCAGTATGAGGGGAGATGGGGATATAATGAGGTATTAGTGGGGTGGAGTGATACTGAGGAGAGGGGTCAGTGTGAGGGGAGATGGGGGATATAATGAGGTAGTAGGGGGGAGTGATACTGAGGAGACGTGTCAGTGTGAGGTGAGATGGGGGATATAATGAGGTAGTAGTGGGAGGAGTGATACTGGGGAGAGGGGTCAGTGTGAGGGGAGATGGGGATATAATGAGGTAGTAGGGGGGAGTGATACTGGGGAGAGGGGTCAGTGTGAGGGGAGATGGGGATATAATGAGGTAGTGGGGGGGGGGGGGGGGGAGTGATACTGGGGAGAGGGGTCAGTGGGGGGAGATGGGTATATAATGAGGTAGTGGGGGGCAGTGATACTGGGGAGAGGGGTCAGTGTGAGGGGAGATGGGATATAATGAGGTAGTAGTGGGGGGAGTGATACTGGGGAGAGGGGTCAGTGTGAGGGGAGATGGGGATATAATGAGGTTGTGGGGGGAGTGATACTGGGGAGAGGGGTCAGTGTGAGGGGAGAGGGGGATATAATGAGGTAGTAGTGGGGGGGAGTGATACTGGGGAGAGGGGTCAGTGTGAGGGGAGAGGGGGATATAATAAGGTAGTAGTGGGGGGAGTGATACTTGGGAGAGGGGTCAGTGTGAGGGCAGAGGGGGATATAATGAGGTAGTAGTGGGGGGAGTGATACTGGGGAGAGGGGTCAGTGTGAGGGGAGATGGGGATATAATGAGGTTGTGGGGGGAGTGATACTGGGGAGAAGGGTCAGTGTGAGGGGAGAGGGGGATATAATGAGGTAGTAGTGGGGGGAGTGATACTGGGGAGAGGGGTCAGTATGAGGGGAGAGGGGGATATAATAAGGTAGTAGTGGGGGGAGTGATACTTGGGAGAGGGGTCAGTGTGAGGGCAGAGGGGGATATAATGAGGTAGTAGTGGGGGGAGTGATACTGGGGAGAGGGGTCAGTGTGAGGGGAGATGGGATATAATGAGGTAGTAGTGGGGGGGGAGTGATACTGGGGAGAGGGGTCAGTGTGAGGGGAGATGGGATATAATGAGGTAGTGGGGGGGAGTGATACTGGGGAGAGGGGAGATGGGGATATAATGAGGTAGTAGTGGGGGGGGGGGAGTGACACTGGGGAGAGGGGTCAGTGTGAGGGGAGATGGAGATATGAGGTAGTAGTGGGGGGAGTGATACTGGGGAGAGGGGTCAGTGTGAGGGGAGATGGGATATAACGAGGTAGTAGTGGGGGGGAGTGATACTGGGGAGAGGGGTCAGTGTGAGGGTAGATGGGGATATAATGAGGTAGTAGAGGGGGGGTGATACTGGGGAGAGTGGTCAGTGTGAGAGGAAATGGGATATAATGAGGTAGTAGTGGGGGGGGAGTGATACTGGGGTGAGGGGTCAGTGTGAGGGGAGATGGGGATATAATGAGGTAGTAGCAGGGGCAGTGATACTGGGGAGAGGGGTCAGTGTGAGGGGAGATGGGATATAATGAGGTAGTAGTGGGGGGAGTGATACTGCGGAGAGGGGTCAGTGTGAGGGGAGATGGGGATATAATGAGGTTGTGGGGGGAGTGATACTGGGGAGAGGGGTCAGTGTGAGGGGAGATGGGGATATAATGAGGTAGTAGTGGGGGGAGTGATACTGGGGAGAGGGGTCAGTGTGAGGGGAGATGGGGATATAATGAGGTAGTAGTGGGGGAGTGATACTGGGGAGAGGGGTCAGTGTGAGGGGAGATGGGGATATAATGAGGTAGTAGCGGGGGGAGTGATACTGGGGAGAGGGGTCAGTGTGAGGGGAGATGGGATATAATGAGGTAGTGGGGGGGAGTGATACTGGGGAGAGGGGAGATGGGGATATAATGAGGTAGTAGTGGGGGGGGAGTGAAACTGGGGAGAGGGGTCAGTGTGAGGGGAGATGGGATATAATGAGGTAGTAGTGGGGGGGAGTGATACTGGGGAGAGGGGTCAGTGTGAGGGGAGATCCGGATATAATGAGGTAGTAGTGGGGGGAGTGATACTGGGGAGAGGGGTCAGTGTGAGGGGAGATGGGGATATAATGAGGTAGTAGTGGGGGGGTGATACTGGGTAGATGGGTCAGTGTGAGAGGAGATGGGGATATAATGAGGTAGTAGTGGGGGGAGTGATACTGGGGAGAGGTGTCAGTGTGAGAGGAGATGGGGATATAATGAGGTAGTAGTGGGGGGGGAGTGATACTTGGGAGAGGGGTCAGTGTGAGAGGAGATGGGGATATAATGAGGTAGTAGTGGGGGGGGAGTGATACTGGGGAGAGAGGTCAGTGTGAGGGGAGATGAGGATATAATGAGGTAGTAGTGGGGGGAGTGATACTGGGGAGATGGGGATATGAGGTAGTAGTGGGGGGAGTGATACTGGGGAGAGGGGTCAGTGTGAGGCGAGATGGGGATATAATGAGGTAGTAGTGGGGGGGAGTGATACTGGGGAGAGGTGTCAGTGTGAGGGGAGATGGGAATATAATGAGGTAGTAGGGGGGAGTGATACTGGGGAGAGGGGTCAGTGTGAGGGGAGATGGGGATATAATGAGGTAGTGGGGGGGGGGGAGTGATACTGGGGAGAGGGGTCAGTGTGAGGGGAGATGGGGATATAATGAGGTAGTGGGGGGGGGGAGTGATACTGGGGAGAGGGGTCAGTGAGGGGAGATGGGGATATAATGAGGTAGTGGGGGGGGAGTGATACTGGGGAGAGGGGTCAGTGTGAGGGGAGATGGGATCTAATGAGGTAGTGGGGGGAGTGATACTGTGGAGAAGGGTCAGTGTGAGGGGAGATGGGGATATAATGAGGTAGTAGTGGGGGGGAGTAATACTGGGGAGATGGGTCAGTGTGAGGGGATATGGGGATATAATGAGGTAGTAGTGGGGGGAGTGATACTGGGGAGAGGGGTCAGTGTGAGGGGAGATGGGGATATAATGAGGTAGTAGTGGGGGGAGTGATACTGGGGAGAGGAGATGGGATATAATGAGGTAGTGGGGGGGGGTGATACTGGGGAGAGGGGCCAGTGTGAGGGGAGATGGGGATATAATGAGGTAGTAGTGGGGATAGTGATACTGGGGAGAGGGGGATATAATGAGGTAGTAGTGGGGGGAGTGATACTGGGGAGAGGTGTCAGTGTGAGGGGAGATGGGGATATAATGAGGTAGTAGTGGGGGGAGTGATACTGGGGAGAGGTGTCAGTGTGAGGGGAGATGGGGATATAATGAGGTAGTAGTGGAGGGGGAGTGATATTGTGGGGGGTAGATGGGGTAAAACGTCATCCTAAGGGTATACTAACGTGTAGTGCTGCCCACCACTCAGGTAGTGCTCGGAGATGGCTGCCTTTCCTGTGTATTGTGTGTCTGGTTCTGATAATAGTTTAAACCCTGCTTCTGGCTTTATTTTTCTGTAGCGTCCCTGTGACCGGACGCCTTTCGCCTAGGCCGTCCCTGGTCACGGGTTAGCGCTTTTGGACTCCCACTCACCGTCAGTGACCGCCTGCCACTGACTCCGCCCACTGCGCCGTGGGCATGTAACGATGCTGCCACCACCAAACTCAACCATCGGCGTTTGGAACCGCTTTTTACGTTACCCTCAGGCTCCTACCTGGTGCCGCTTCTGCTGCGTATGCGTTGACTAACTGCGGACACACCTCCTGTTTGGTGTCGGCTGTTCCCACCTGATCCCTCGCAGTGGACCAGGTCTGCACGGTAGCTGGCAGAGGGCTTGAACTTGGAGACATGGAGCTCTTACCCAGAACAGCAGGAGAACGGAATAGCGTTTTGCGCAATTCTGTTGGTCGCAGGATAACGATGTAGTAGAATTTAAAGGCAAAAGGTGTTTATTTGCTCTGTCTTAAAAAAGACCCTCCCTAATTAGCATACATAAGATGTTACAGCAATTCTTCTCCACAAAGGATTTACAAGGATGTACCACATACAGGAATCTTATCAGCAGCTCTTCTCCTCAAAGAAGTTACAGGGTTGTACACATACAGGGCTCACAGTCCCTCTTTTTATGTCATTCTTACACACAACATCACAGGGGGGCAAATCCACCCTGTGTTCCTTCTAGCCAATCAGGCTATCTCAGAAAACATAAATAAATACGTCTTACATTTCACAGAAATTAAATCAATTTCCTTGATACCACCCAAAAACATTTGGTTTCCTAAGCACAAACTGATTTATCATACATTATACTGTCTCCTAAAATGTTGATATAACATTTCACAGGAAATGGTAAATGACATTCATCCTTATCAATCAGTTTGGCATTTCCAACCTTAACACATTCAGTGACATCCAAAAGGATCTTCTTAAAAACAAATTGTCTTTTCAAAAGGAAGTTCTGTATCTGAAGTGTTTGGCTATAAGACACCATTCACACAGGAACCTTCCAGCCAGAGGGGGTCATTCAGACCCGCTCGTGAGCGGCAGTACGCTCGCAAGCGGGTGGGTCGATGTTCCCCCACTGCGCATGCGCGCACGAACATGCCCTCTCTAGCTCCGGCGCCCTGCCTCGCGCCGGAGCTAGAGTGAACACTACTACAGTACTGTGTGTTGTATCTGTGTGTTGATGATATTACAGTACTGTGTGCTGTATCTGTGTGTTGATGATATTACAGTACTGTGTGCTGTATCTGTGTGTTGATGATATTACAGTACTGTGTTGTACCTGTGTGGTGTTGATGATATTACAGTACTGTGTGTTGTATCTGTGTGTTGATGATATTACAGTACTGTGTGTTGTACCTGTGTGGTGTTGATGATATTACAGTACTGTGTGTTGTATCTGTGTGTTGATGATATTACAGTACTGTGTGTTGTATCTGTGTGTTGATGATATTACAGTAGTGTGTGTTGTATCTGTGTGTTGATATTACAGTAGTGTGTGTTGTATCTGTGTGTTGATATTACAGTAGTGTGTGTTGTATCTGTGTGTTGATGATATTACAGTAGTGTGTGTTGTATCTGTGTTAATGGTATTACAGTACTGTGTGTTGTATTGATGTGTTGATGGTATTACGATACTGTGTTGTGTTGGTGATATTACAGTACTGTGTGTTGTATTGATGTGTTGATGGTATTACAGTACTGTGTGCTGTATCTGTGTGGTGTTGATATTACAGTACTGTGTGCTGTATCTGTGTGTTGATGATATTACAGTACTGTGTGCTGTATCTGTGTGTTGATGATATTACAGTACTGTGTGCTGTATCTGTGTGTTGATGATATTACAGTACTGTGCGCTGTATCTGTGGGTTGATGATATTACAGTACTGTGCACTGTATCTGTGGGTTGATGATATTACAGTACTGTGTGCTGTATCTGTGTGTTGATGATATTACAGTACTGTGCGCTGTATCTGTGTGTTGATGATATTACAGTACTGTGTGCTGTATCTATCTGTGTGTTGATGATATTACAGTACTGTGTGCTGTATCTGTGTGTTGATGATATTACAGTACTGTGTGTTGTATCTGTGTGTTGATGGTATTACAGTACTGTGTGTTGTATTGATGTGTTGATGGTATTACAGTACTGTGTGGTGGTGTTGATATTACAGTACTGTGTGCTGTTTCTGTGTGTTGATGATATTACAGTACTGTGTGCTGTATCTATGTGTTGTATTGATGTGGTGTTGATATTACAGTGCTGTATCTGTGTGATGATATTACAGTGCTGTATCTGTGTGTTGATGATATTACAGTACTGTGTGCTGTATCTGTGTGTTGATATTACAGTACTGTGTGCTGTATCTGTGTTGTATTGATGTGGTGTTGATGATATTACAGTACTGTGTGCTGTATCTGTGTGTTGATGATATTACAGTACTGTGTGCTGTATCTGTGTGTTGTTGATAATACAGTACTGTGTGCTGTATCTGTGTGTTGATATTACAGTACTGTGTGTTGTATCTGTGTGTTGTGTTGATGTGGTGATATTACAGTACTGTGTGCTGTATCTGTGTGTTGTATTGATGTGGTGATGATATTACAGTACTGTGTGCTGTATCTGTGTTGATATTACAGTACTGTGTGCTGTATCTGTGTGTTGTATTGATGTGGTGTTGATGATATTACAGTACTGTGCGCTGTATCTGTGTTGATGATATTACAGTACTGTGTGCTGTATCTGTGTGTTGATGATATTACAGTACTGTGTGCTGTATCTGTGTGTTGTTGATAATACAGTACTGTGTGCTGTATCTGTGTTGATATTACAGTACTGTGTGTTGTATCTGTGTGTTGTATTGATGTGGTGTTGATATTACAGTACTGTGTGCTGTATCTGTGTGTTGTATTGATGTGGTGTTGATATTACAGTACCGTGTGCTGTATCTGTGTGGTGTTGATGATATTACAGTACTGTGTGCTGTATCTGTGTGTTGATGATATTACAGTACTGTGTGTTGTATCTGTGTTGTATTGATGTGGTGTTGATGATATTACAGTGCTGTATCTGTGTGTTGATGATATTACAGTACTGTGTGCTGATGTTACAGTACTGTGTGCTGTATCTGTGTGTTGATATTACAGTACTGTGTGCTGTATCTATGTGTTGTATTGATGTGGTGTTGATGATATTACAGTACTGTGTGCTGTATCTGTGTGTTGATGATATTACAGTACTGTGCTGTATCTGTGTGTTGTTGATAATACAGAACTGTGTGTTGTATCTGTGTTGATATTACAGTACTGTGTGTTGTATCTGTGTGTTGATATTACAGTACCGTGTGCTGTGTCTGTGTGTTGATGATATTACAGTACTGTGTTGATGATATTACAGTACTGTGTGCTGTATCTGTGTGTTGATGATATTACAGTACTGTGTGTTGTATCTGTGTGTTGATGGTATTACAGTACTGTGTGCTGTATCTGTGTGTTGATATTACAGTACTGTGTGTTGTATCTGTGTGTTGATATTACAGTAGTGTGTTGATGATATTACAGTACTGTGTGTTGATGATATTACAGTACTGTGTGCTGTATCTGTGTGTTGATGATATTACAGTACTGTGTGCTGTATCTGTGTGTTGATGATATTACAGTACTGTGTGCTGTATCTGTGTGTTGATGATTTTACAGTACTGTGTGCTGTATCTGTGTGTTGATGATATTACAGTACTGTGTGCTGTATCTGTGTTGATGATATTACAGTACTGTGTGTTGTATCTGTGTGTTGATGGTATTACAGTACTGTGTGTTGTATCTGTGTGTTGATATTACAGTACTGTGTGCTGTTTCTGTGTGTTGTATTGATGATATTACAGTACTGTGTGCTGTATCTGTGTGTTGTTGATATTACAGTACTGTGTTGTATCTGTGTGTTGATATTACAGTACTGTGTGTTGTATCTGTGTGTTGATATTACAGTACCGTGTGTTGTATCTGTGTGTTGATATTACAGTAGTGTGTTGATGATATTACAGTACTGTGTGTTGTATCTGTGTTGATGATATTACAGTACCGTGTTGTATCTGTGTGATGGTAGTACAGTACTGTGTGCTGTATCTGTGTGTTGATGATATTATAGTATTGTGTGTTGTATCTGTGTTGATATTACAGTTCTGTGTGCTGTATCTGTGTGTTGATATTACAGTACTGTGTGCTGTATCTGTGTGTTGATATTACAGTACTGTGTGTTGATATTACAGTACTGTGTGCTGTATCTCTGTGATGATATTACAGTACTGTGTGCTGTATCTGTCTGTTGATATTACAGTACTGTGTGCTGTTTCTGTGTGTTGTATTGATGATATTACAGTACTGTGTGCTGTATCTGTGTGTTGTTGATATTACAGTACTGTGTTGTATCTGTGTGTTGATATTACAGTACTGTGTGTTGTATCTGTGTGTTGATATTACAGTACCGTGTGCTGTATCTGTGTGTTGATGATATTACAGTACTGTGTGCTGTATCTGTGTGTTGATGATATTACAGTACTGTGTGCTGTATCTGTGTGTTGATGATATTACAGTACTGTGTTGATGATATTACAGTACTGTGTGTTGTATCTGTGTGTTGATGATATTACAGTACTGTGTGCTGTATCTGTGTGTTGATGATATTACAGTACTGTGTGCTGTATATGTGTGGTGATGATTTTACAGTACTGTGTGTTGTATCTGTGTGTTGATGATATTACAGTACTGTGTGCTGTATCTGTGTGATGGTATTACAGTACTGTGTGCTGTATCTGTGTGTTGATGATATTACAGTACTGTGTTGATGATATTACAGTACTGTGTGCTGTATCTGTGATGGTATTACAGTACTGTGTGCTGTATCTGTGTGTTGATGATATTACAGTACTGTGTTGATGATATTACAGTACTGTGTGCTGTATCTTTGTGTTGATGATATTACAGTACTGTGTGCTGTATCTGTGTGTTGATGATATTACAGTACTGTGTGCTGTATCTGTGTGTTGATTATATTACAGTACTGTGTGCTGTATCTGTGTGTTGATGATATTACAGTAATGTGTTGTACCTGTGTGGTGTTGATGATATTACAGTACTGTGTGCTGTATCTGTGTGTTGATGATATTACAGTACCGTGTGCTGTATCTGTGTGGTTTTGATGATATTACAGTACTGTGTGTTGTATCTGTGTGTTGATGATATTACAGTACCGTGTGCTGTATCTGTGTGGTTTTGATGATATTACAGTACTGTGTGTTGTATCTGTGTGTTGTTGATATTACAGTACCGTGTGCTGTATCTGTGTTGATGATATTACAGTACTGTGTGCTGTATCTGTGTATTGTATTGATGTGGTGTTGATGATATTACAGTACTGTGTGCTGTATCTGTGTGGTGTTGATGATATTACAGTACTGTGTGCTGTATCTGTGTGTTGATGATATTACAGTACTGTGTGCTGTATCTGTGTGTTGATGATATTACAGTACTGTGTGTTGATGATATTACAGTACCGTGTGCTGTATCTGTGTGGTGTTGATGATATTACAGTACTGTGTGCTGTTTCTGTGTGTTGTTGATGGTATTACAGTACTGTGTGTTTATCACCATAAAGAAGTCTGACTTCATACTGAAGTGCTCCCGCTATGCTGTTTCAGTGGGGCGCTGTGCCCTGCCCGATTTGAAAGCGCTAAAATGTGCCCTGCCATTATGGCTGTGCCCAGCTGAAACAGCAATCCCCCACTGCGCCGTAGTGTCCCTCGTGGGGAGTTCATGGTAAACGATCTCTGGCGAGTGCACGCTGCTTCTATTCACACTGCGGGGAGAGCTTGGGGGCGTCCCAGCATCTCTGTGAGTGCTGGACACACCCCCTACAGTGATGGGAAGGGCCCGCGTCTCCATGCCCGCCCCCTTTTCTGAGTGACCACGCACCTTCGGGTCGCGCAGACGTTCACTTCTTAGATAGCTGCCCTGCCCTCACTGGAGTGAGCACTATACTGTATCAGGTCTTAGCTTGTCTCCTGTGACTCTGATCAGTGGCAGTGTGCCGCCTGGGTGCAGGGCTGCACTTCCGGCTGTGTGTACCCATGATGGGTGGGCGTATACCCATAGAGCTACATTATTATTATACGTGTCTTTTCTCCTGTCCTGCGTGACCTGGAATCTGTACAATAACGTACATACACTGGACCATACGGATGATCACTGCAGGCCATGTTATCGCTGAGCACTCCTCAGCCTATAATAGTGATCGCATAGAATTTATATGTACATTATAAGCTGGTAATGGGAATTTTATTTATTGCAGGGAGTTGACTCCATTAAACTGGAAAATGGACAGAGCACCTCATCTAAACTGGGACTCCCACCGCTTACCCTTGAGCAGCAGGAGGCCCTGCAAAAGGTGAGTACTCCCAAGTCTGAGTAACATGCTAGTATCCTCTGGTATCGTGCATCGGTATACGTATTGCAGAGCAGTATATGTAGTATATATGTATGTATATATATGGAGCAGGCACTCGCTCTGCATGTTACATTTTGTGCCTTGTTAGGCTGTAGCTGTATATATTGAATCCGATACCAGTGTTATAGAGCTTTGCACCTAACTACACTGAGATGTGTTTGGTAGTTGTGTACGATATATAGCACGTCACTGTTACCCTGCTGCATTATGGGTAAAATATAGCAGTTATCAGCTTCCCTAAAACCTTACATGGAAAGTAAAATGTGTAACAGCGTTTAGCCCAAAGTACAAGTTTCTCATTTAGTTCTGTACATGGGGCTGATGCTTGTCCTTGGAGCAAGCTCCCCGTCTAATGCTGGTCATACATCTGCACGATTTTGGTCCGATTGTCGACTACCCAGGCAGCACAGTATAGAAAAGCAATCCTCTTCAGGGTCAGCTGGAGGGGATGCAGTCAGGAAGCCGATGGTCGAAATACCGACGCCAGTAGGCACCCCGGGAGGGTTTGGGTTAGGCTAGGGGAAGGGTGGTTAGGGTTAGGCACCCCCGGGGATGTTAGGGTTACTGGGATAACTGCAGAGCAGGATGAGTGGCAGTGCGGACCCCATATTCTCTGGGAGGATACAGAAGTAGCTTGTAGAGACGCCATATTGCCCCACGACTTAGAGAGCAAATGCAGTATAGCAGATCTGATATATGGCTGCAGCTAGGTGGGGGCAGTATAGGATTGGACACGCCAGGGAGAAGGCTGGACGGACGGACAGGCGCACTGCTCGGTATATAGAGAGCCAAGCTCCTGCCCTGTATTGGTAAGCAGTATTATACAGTATTAGTAAATGCTTTAGTTCCTCCGTAAGGCAGCAGAACAATGTTTTGCAAATCACAGGCCTTCTGATCAGTCAGTGAATCTATAGGGGACATGAAAGAATAGCCCCTCGTGCTGGGACCTGATAGCGGCACATAACTGGTCTAGGAGAGGTTATTCCCAAATAACCAACAATTCCCGATAATCTGTACAGATAGGACCAACACTAATACCAGCAGATACGTGCAGTACACACAGGTAAGAGTACAAACATCCTACTTCTCTTACTCCTCTCTCTGTGTACTGCCCATGTCTAGTGCCCTTAGTGTTGCTCGTATCTGTATAGATCTTATGATCTGTCTCAAAGAGCATAAAAGGATGAAGACAGGAACGTTACAGTCTGTAATAAGGGCTCCATTATATGTCTTTGGTGATAACAGACCTAATAGTACATAAAGGGGTGACTAATGGGATTACTGTAACATAACCCCTAGCCCGAATGGTCTCTGCATTGTATATACATTATCGCGTTATCCCAGGCCTGAATACGAATATCTAGTCACAGCAAACATACATGTGGACTAGACACATTAAAGAGCTCATATCCTCCACAATGATTTTATGTATGTTGTGTAATGTTCTATTTATTGTATGATTGTTTGTTTATCCGTACGTTTTTTTTATTGGGCTGCAGTGCCTTTGTTTAGCTGTAGATGTCACTGTTTCACCTGCTGTGTATAGGAAGCAGTCGCTAATTCTCTCCGTACATATTCTGCTGGTCTTACAGTAAGAACATCTTGGCCATTATGTAATTTGAGCACCGGTACTGTATCTGGTGATAGTATGGCTTTGTGTGTATACGCACAGTGGGAACTTTCTAATTTGTCTGTCTAAAGGAATTAATAGCTGCTTGTATTATTGAGAGCAATCCATGTAAGTAAAAATAAATTTCTACTATATTCTCCACAGTACAGAATTTTGACTTACAATATAGTTATATAAGCTTACATTACATTGACACACGTGGTGCTTAGTTACACATAGGTCCCATCCTAGGTGACGGCACTGCAGTGTGTTGGTAATAACCATACTGGTGCCGTTACACACACACACACACACACACACACACACACACACACACAGATGTGGTACTTAGTTACACATAGGTCCCATCCTAGGTGACGGCACTGCAGTGTGCTGGTAATAACCATACTGGTGCCGTTACACACACACACACACACACACACACACACACACACACACACACACACACACACACACACACAGTGCTTAGTTACACATAGGTCCCATCCTAGGTGACGGCACTGCAGTGTGCTGGTAATAACCATACTGGTGCCGTTACACACACACACACACACACACACAGATGTGGTGCTTAGTTACACATAGGTCACATCCTAGGTGACGGCACTGCAATGTGCTGGTAATAACCATACTAGTGCCGTTACACACACACGTGGTGCTTAGTTACACATAGGTCCCATCCTAGGTGACGGCACTGCAGTGTGTTGGTAATAACCATACTGGTGCCGTTACACACACACACACACACACACACACATACACGTGGTGCTTAGTTACACATAGGTCCCATCCTAGGTGACGGCACTGCAATGTGCTGGTAATAACCATACTGGTGCCGTTACACACACACACACACATACACGTGGTGCTTAGTTACACATAGGTCCCATCCTAGGTGACGGCACTGCAATGTGCTGGTAATAACCATACTGGTGCCGTTACACACACACACACACACACACACACACACACACACACACACACATGGTGCTTAGTTACACATAGGTCCCATCCTAGGTGACGGCACTGCAATGTGCTGGTAATAACCATACTGGTGCCGTTACACACACACACACACGTGGTGCTTAGTTACACATAGGTCCCATCCTAGGTTACGGAACTGCAATGTGTTGGTAATAACCATACTGGTGCCGTTACACACACACACACACACACACACACACACACACACACACACACACACGTGGTGCAAGTTACATATGGGTCCCATCCTAGGTGACGGCACTGCAGTGTGTTGGTAATAACCATACTGGAGCCGTTACACACACACGTGGTGCTTAGTTACACATAGGTCCCATCCTAGGTGACGGCACTGCAGTGTGTTGGTAATAACCGTTCTGGTGCCGTAACACCGTATAATTTATAATAATAAAGAAAGCCTATGTGTTAAGTCCTACCTAAGTATTATAACCTCCTACTTCGGTAGGACGTAACACACAGGCTTTCTTTATTATTCTTTAACCCTCACTTTAAATCTCACACTAGTGTGATGCCATGGGACGGTTCTGCTGGGTTGGCCTGGGGGGGGGGTCCGTGCCCTGTATTTGTTCCATTTGAGTGTTCGGGACCTGCCTGATAGAGGTCACCTGGACGCGGTGGGCAGGCCCATAATTATGGCCATTATTATGCAGAGAACCTCTTTGATGCTATTTAGCAGTAATATTATTAGGGTCAGCATGGTTAGAGTGTGCACTTGCATTTGTCTCTTTATGCTTGCAGCACTACAAGTCTCAGCAGGTAGCACCTCACATTGTGCTTTAGGGTGTGCAATCTAGGGCCCCTCCCTCTATTTAAAACTTACCCAACATGATTTTATTAAAAAAATAATAATATATATATATATATAATTTCTTTGGAACACAACCTTTCACTGTGTGTTTCTCACGGGTCACATCGTTTGTGACTGTCAGGTAACACACTGGTATCAAACGCTGCGACCACGCCAGGCAATTGGTTACGCTGTAGATACCAACTGTGCAGTCAGATTGGGGCCGATTCTATTAAACGCGCTGTTGATAGCGACGAGTGGGAGCTCCTGAAGCTATTCAATTCCGTGCGCTGTTAGGGCGACTAAAAGATTTCTCATCGCATCCTCCTGAGGGTGCGAAGAGAAATCTGATTAACGCGCCGGTCGCCTGGCTGTTTTCCGTCTTAGTACGGCGCTAACAGCCTCACGGCCGGCACTATAGCCGGAGAATACCGGTTCATGCGACTAAACACCCTCCTTGCGAGAACCGCCATTCTCTGACTGAAGTCAGACTAATAGGACTTGGCACACTGGATTGAATATCTCCGGGAGCTCCCTCCTGGCGCTATAAACAGTGTGCTTAATTAAATCGGCCCCATTGAGACCCCAAAACAAATGACTGGACAGTTCCTATGAAACTAGCGTATATTGACAAATATTCTTTATTAAAAGAAAATAACAAAAGAAAAATCTTCTCATAATCCAGGAGAACAATAATTTCCATGTGCGCAGATTAGCCCCTCCCTCCCCGCACTACAAGCTGTAACGTCCCTTCATGGAGACGGGAACATTGCCTAGCCAATAACAAGGCCACCTCACCTCCAGTGCTCAGCGGGGTATTTGCAGTGTTAGGTGCGTTTGACTGGGGTTCGAGCACCATTTATATTAATTCTTAAACACCGGAGGCACACAGACAAGTGGGAGGGGCTAGGCTAGCACGTAGCCAATCACAACATGTAATTATTACCTAGAGCAGGGAAAAGTGATGTAGGAATATGGCGTCAATGCGTCCTTGTTGGCTCAGGCTGGGGGAATAGAGTAATGATTGGCACATGTGTAAGAAGTATGCTTACTATACTATCCCTTTATATATACATAGGCTTACCATACTGTCCCTTTATATACATAGGCTTACTATACTATCCCTTTATATACATAGGCTTACCATACTATCCCTTTATATATACATAGGCTTACTATACTATCCCTTTATATACATAGGCTTACCATACTATCCCTTTATATATACATAGGCTTACTATACTATCCCTTTATATATACATAGGCTTACCGTACTATCCCTTTATATACATAGGCTTACCATACTATCCCTTTATATACATAGGCTTACCATACTATCCTTTTATATATACATAGGCTTACCATACTATCCCTTTATATACACACAGGCTTACCATACTATCCCTTTATATACACACAGGCTTACCGTACTATCCCTTTATATATACATAGGCTTACCGTACTATCCCTTTATATATACATAGGCTTACCGTACTATCCCTTTATATATACATAGGCTTACCGTACTATCCCTTTATATATACATAGGCTTACCGTACTATCCCTTTATATATACATAGGCTTACCGTACTATCCCTTTATATATACATAGGCTTACCGTACTATCCCTTTATATATACATAGGCTTACCGTACTATCCCTTTATATATACATAGGCTTACCATACTATCCCTTTAAACAAGGACACCCATGGATGTATATAACGGGATAGTATGGAAAAGTCTATGTACATAAAGGGATAGTATGGTAAGCCTATGTATATATAAAGGGATAGTATGGTAAGTCTATGTGTGTGTATATATATATATATATATATATATATAAAGGGATAGTATGGTAAGCCTATGCATATAAAGGGATAGTATGGTAAGCCTATGTATATATAAATGGACAGTATGGTAAGCCTATGTATATATAAAGGGATAGTATGGTAAGTCTATGTATATAAAGGGATAGTATGGTAAGCCTATGTGTGTGTATATATATATATATATATATATATATATATATATATATATATATATAGATAGTATGGTAAGCCTATGTATATAAAGGGATAGTATGGTAAGCCTATGTATATATAAATGGACAGTATGGTAAGCCTATGTGTGTGTGTGTATGTATATATATATATATATATATATATATATATATATATATTAGGGATAGTATGGTAAGCCTATGTATATATAAAGGGATAGTATGGTAAGCCTATGTATATATAAAGGGATAGTATGGTAAGCCTATGTATATATAAAGGGATAGTATGGTAAGCCTAATAAGTAACCTTGGAGAAGGTGCTTTATCAGCCTGTTATTATTGGTCATTTTATATCAGAAGTTATTTTGAGTGTCACTATTACACTATTACTTTAATTCCATTGTTCATAACTCTAGTACTCGAGTACCACCAACAGGCCATGTTTTGTGGATTTCTTTAGTCATGCACAGGTGAGGTAATCTATGTTGCTGGATCAGTAGTTATCCCACCTGCTTCCACAGACAGAATCCTGACAACATGACCTGTTGGGGGAACCTGAGGGCTGAGGTGGGGAACCACTGCTCTAAAGCTCTGCATTTATTTTGTTGACTGGTAAAGCAGAAATGTGTACGAGGCAGCCAGGCCCGTTAGTGGTTCCTGGTGTACAAGGGAAGGTACGTATCCCACACCTGCTCGTCCACTGCTGTGCAGCCTATGCTGGTTTTTCTGTGACTAGAGATCCATGTCAGACGCATGATTAGTTCATTGTCACTGCAGCCGCTAAACAAGCGTCAGAACCTTCTGGGATTCTCCCGCTTCTATCTTATAGAGCTCACCCCACTGCTGGACCATCGCCGTGAGTGGGAAAGGTGACCAGGCTTGGAGGAGGCTTCCCCTCCTCACCCAAGTGGTAGAGAGGTAAGGTGGGGGGTGCCCCGTATAGAGCAGACCGGCCCTCCGGTGCGTGGAGGAGCGCCGCGTATGCTGCCTGATGTGGAAACAAAGGGCTAGAGATGTGACTCAGATGCGTTTCAGTCCTGCATGGTGGCCTCTCTGTGTCTTCTACACCTTCCTACAATGACTGCATCTGCTGGGCTTGTGTTCATGTCCTTCTCACATGCGTCTTATGGCTTTTCCATAGGCTAAGAAGTATGCGATGGAGCAGAGCATCAAGAGTGTCTTAGTGAAGCAGACGATTGCACATCAGCACCAGCAGCTCACCAACCTCCAGGTAAGAGCCGCCTCTCCGAGGCACCTCCATACGCCAGGGCCAGCCTGCCTCTTCCAGACACCACTCGCTGGCTGTAACCTGGGCAGGAGAAGGGGGTCACACGTGTCCTTTATTTTCCTTCCTCTTCCTTCTGTGGCTTTAAATGTTTTCCTATAATGTGGTTTATTTTTTTGTTTTGTTTAACAAAAGCTTTCAACATTCAGAACGTGTTTGTGGCATTAGGCTAATTGAGAGAAGCACTGTTTCCATCCGATCAATGTGATTCAGGAAGGCCCCCACCCCTACCCCTGCCACTTATGGGGGTGACTGCCATTTCCACTGTAAATCTAGAGCTTTGCACATGAATTGTTACCTCCTATGGCGCTATGTCCCCCGATCTCCTGTAATACTCAGGGATCTCTGATATGAATCCCCCATCACTGTACACTAGTGGATTAGCCCCTATCTCCCTTTATTTCTGCAGGTTCTCTGTTACTTCTGTCTACTTGAATCTAGAGCAGAGAACGTATGACACAAAGTGGCAGCGGACTGAACTCTGTCTTTACTGTCTTTCAGATGGCAGCAGTGACAATGAGCTTTGGAGACCCTCTCTCACCTTTACAATCGGTCAATAGAAATATTCATTTCTTCTGGGGCACCATTCCTGTGTGGGGGGCGGGCTGTTTACCTCTACCTGTTCTTGTTTTCCCAGGGCCTGCGGAGGGAGGGGGGAGCCGTTGATCCTTGAATGGGGCGGTTTTTGAACAATGACCACAGAGACACTAGTTCTAGACTACCTGTCGTCATTTCACCTTCCTGTACCAGATAGCATAGACTGGTTGTACAGTGCTAGTATCATGTCAGGGAGGAGTAAGGTAAGGGGGTAGTGTGTATTGGTGTGATCACACAGCAATCACCTGTGTACAGAGGCCCTGTCACCTTCCTGTACTAGATAGCATAGACTGGTTGTACAGTGCTAGTATCATGTCAGAGGAGTAATGTAAGGGGGTAGTGTGTATCGGTGTGATCACACAGCAATCACCTGTGTACAGAGGCCCTGTCACCTTCCTGTACTAGATAGCATAGACTGGTTGTACAGTGCTAGTATCATGTCAGAGGAGTAATGTAAGGGGGTAGTGTGTATCGGTGTGATCACACAGCAATCACCTGTGTACAGAGGCCCTGTCACCTTCCTGTACTAGATAGCACAGACTGTTTGTACAGCGCTAGTATCATGTCAGAGAGGAGTAAGGTAAGGGGGTAGTGTGTATCGGTGTGATCACACAGCAATCACCTGTGTACAGAGGCCCTGTCACCTTCCTGTACCAGATAGCATAGACTGGTTGTACAGTGCTAGTATCATGTCAGGGAGGAGTAAGGTAAGGGGGTAGTGTGTATCGGTGTGATCACACAGCAATCACCTGTGTACAGAGGCCCTGTCACCTTCCTGTACTAGATAGCATAGACTGTTTGTACAGCGCTAGTATCATGTAAGGGAGGAGTAAGGTAAGGGGGTAGTGTGTATCAGTGTGATCACACAGCAATCGCCTGTGTACAGGGGCCCTGTCACCTTCCTGTACTAGATAGCATAGACTGGTTGTACAGTGCTAGTATCATGTCAGGGAGGAGTAAGGTAAGGGGGTAGTGTGTATTGGTGTGATCACACAGCAATCGCCTGTGTACAGAGGCCCTGTCACCTTCCTGTACTAGATAGCATAGACTGGTTGTACAGTGCTAGTATCATGTCAGGGAGGAGTAAGGTAAGGGGGTAGTGTGTATCGGTGTGATCACACAGCAATCGCCTGTGTACAGAGGCCCTGTCACCTTCCTGTACTAGATAGCATAGACTGGTTGTACAGCGCTGGTATCATGTCAGGGAGGAGTAAGGTAAGGGGGTAGTGTGTATCGGTGTGATCACACAGCAAATCGGAGGCTCTGTCATGTGACCTCCTTAATATGCAGTATATATTTCTCCATGATCTTTTGCACATGTCATTAGTACAGTCATCTGCTCTGTGTCATGTAGACCAAAGCTGCATACACACGTAAAGATTATCTGTCAACCAGCCTGCTAGGTGATTGGTTGGAATGAGAATCTGGTAACGTATGGGAGTAACTGATGATCAGCAATTTGCTCCCAAACTCCAGAAAATGGACAAAAACTGTTGTATGAACAAATTATTTAGATCAAACCTTTAACAAACTTGTCTGACGTCATTTTCATCTGTTTTCTGGCATTTGGGAGCAAATAGCTGATCATCAGTTACTCCCATACGTTACAAGATTCTCATTCCAACCAATCACCTAGTTTGCTGGTTGGACAGATAAACTTTAATGTGTATGCAGCATTACAGATTGCCCTGGGGATGTCTTATAAATGAGGACATTTGAATAAAGTTGTTTCGCTTTAGCGCATTGCTCAGACATGTAATATATCTACATACGGTGTTGGCGATTTATACTTAAAGGAGAATAACCCGATGATGATGCTAAATATTTAGCCAGTGTACTACAAGGAGCAAGAGGCTGAATGCTCTGTGCTGCTACCGGATGCAGCATCGCTCCAGCACGTGGTCGCTGACTGTATTGCAAGGGGTGTACAATATTGCTCCCACCTATGGATATATGATCCATCCTGCAGTGAGCGGAGCCTACAGCAGAAATCTCTTGTGGCTCTTTCTGTACATAAGGAGCATAATGGGTGTCTTTGTCTTGCACACACTACATGGGGCTGGTGTCTGTGTGAGACGGTCTCTGACCTGTCCCTTCATCAGTCCTCCGTGTGCAGGACAGTCCATGTGCTCGGCTTGTATAATGCTCCTGGTACGATGGAGCAGATTATTGTACCAATAGTTTAGCTGACCGATGCATGAGACATTTATTGGGACAGTGTAATAGAATGACTGGTTAATAGTGACAGTGCCCGCCAGCTTTTATGGGGGTAACCTTCACAGGCCTCTGAGGGCTATCAATTATTAAACTTTACTTTTGGATATTTACATTTAAAAGCCACATTTAGGAACAGAGCGCCGGTTCTGTATATCCTGGGTACACATGGCTGTGTAGGAGATGAAGTGGGCAGGGCTAGAACAGCCTGTAGCCCAATCAGAGCAGAAGATGTTATACATACACATGCCACCTCCTATGGGTCCGTGTCTAGGCGGTTTTGGAGTGGTTGGGGGCTGAGCTAACCTGTCGCCAGTCCCAGCAGCCAAACATGAACACTAGCACCGAGCGGTGATGTCTGGCTCCTGTCACTCTGCACAATTCAGGTTCATAACGAGCAGCGTACAGAAAATGGAAACACCTGGGCAAAAGAGCACACCGAGCATATTGAAAGTGGTTGCTTCCACCCTGGTTTGGTTCATACATTAATTATGCAAGTGACATCCCAGCAGAGTCAGGGTCGGGTCTATTAATAATTCTGCACGGCGTAGCCGTAGGAGGAGACAGCGAGAGAGAAGTGATCAGCATTGGAGCACAGAGGGAACCATGTCACCAGCACCGTACTCCGGGATTGTGATATCTGAGCATCATTGGCAGTGTGAGGAGCCACTGACTGCAGCGCAGCCTGACAGTGACCGCAGAGCTGGATATTATAGTACATAATCTGCTCGTCACACCCGGCAGTGCCATTTCTGATCTCACTGGGACCAGGAGCGCAGACAATGGACCACTGAGCATTGGGCGGAAGGGGATGTGATCGGATGATCCGCAAATGGGCGAGTGCACGTGTGCCATCAGCTCGGTGACCTCTACAGCCACGAGCGCTGCTTGTGACCTGTGTTCCGTAGAGCTGAGAGGCGCCTTTTCCAGGGATGATTTTGGATCACTTGGAAGATGAGGGCAATGGTAATTGTTACTTAATGGCACCACATGCTCATCTTCTCCCATTGTTGCAGCGCTGCTCTCTGTCCAGGATGACCATCTCCCCATCCAGAGTGCGTGTGTGGTCAGCCAACGGTGTGACGAGCAGGACACACATTATACCTACATCAGTGACCAGATCAGAAGCCAATGGAGCATTGATGCCATATTCAGGGACGAGAGCTTTTCCACCATCAGCCAAACGTCAGGGACTGAGAAGCCTCCTTATTGCACAGCTACAGACGTTAGACTCCGTGCCACAGGGCACACCCGGATGTTCTGCCCGCACCACTGCACTAAGTGACTTCATATTGGTGTTTCCATTTTATGGCCCACTACCTGTACATCCAGCGTGTAGTCTATAGGTAATAGGCAGAGGCAGAGACTAATCTCCTACTCGCTGATCTGTGACTGCATGGCGTGTGAGTGTATGTCGCTCCTCATCCTTACGTGTCTGACGCTACACCGTGTCTCCTGTGTCTATAACATGGATCCTGCATTCAACAGTTAAAGTGGAACTAAACCGAACTGTATTGTTTGCCGGAAGCTGCCATATTTTTCCCTCACCCCATCTCGGTGACTTGGGAATAAGCTGCCATGTTGGCCCCTGTGTTATACAGCTGGCCCTTACCCGTTTGTGTTACCCATTGTCGCCCGCTGCCAGCAGAGACTGCGCAGTACCCACGTTTAGCTCCACTTATGCTGGGACTTGCAGTTACTAACATTCATCTTTTGTTCTTCCCAAATCCGTTTCCTCATCGTATTTTGTCTACTTTGATATTTCTATTATTGGCTTTTGCATGGTTTCTCTAATCCTATTGCTCCTTCCAGTCATTCATAGCCTTGTGTCCATAGCACCGGGCAAGCGGGTGTACCACTTCAGTTATGCCTGATGATGAATACATGGGCTGAAAGCACGGGAGATGGGTTTATGTAGATGTAGTGTGCAGCATAGAATCCTCAATCTATTTCCCTCCGCACAGTGTAGACGTAAAGGTCCATTTACTGCTACAGAACTCAGTTTTTGGAACATCAATGAGTAGACTGGCAAATGACAATATGCGGTTGTGCCTATGGAGAGACCGCTGGCATATATAACGTGTGGGAGTACCGCCTAGTACTGTGCGCAGCTTCCCGGCCGCCTTGCGTTTCTGCTGGCTGCGTTGTTGTTGTTGTTCCATCCACAAATGATCTATGAAAACCGCTAATCATTCTGGGAGGAAAAAATTATTTTATCCAAAGCAACAAATCATCCTCTAGCTGCGATTTATTTATTTTTTTGGTCGAGTTTAAAAATCAAGTTTGGCTTAATGCAATTATGTGTTCCCCTCACCAGCCCTATATCTTCCCCCTTCTGATAAAATGAATTCTGGGTGTCCTGCATAGTATTATAATCATTCTGATTTCCATAACTTGTATCTGTCCCTGTGATTATTACTTCTCTCACACTATCCATGAGACATGCATGGCCTTGTGTGTGGGGGTCTGTGTACTAATAGATGGGGGTCTCTCTGGGCAGGATAAGGCATCCGAGGTGTGTGTAACTTGCACGTGGCACATGTATAGACTGTAAGATTAATATGTCGTATGACGGCTTCTGGGCTGTGGAGAAGAGCCCTTCATGTTCCTGGGAGGTGGTGTGATGCATGAAAGCACAAAGTGCACTAATGACCATTTAGGTGGCGCTTTTACCTTTTTAATTCTTCAATTTTGTTCCGTATTGAGAACATTTTCCTTTTTAGAGAGTATAAATAATATGTGAACGCTTAGAGCGAGAGTCAGTGTTAGCGTTCTGGAAAGCGCTGCCCAGCAGAAGAGGCTATCAGACTTCAGGTAATGGATCCTGGTCCTTGTATTTGTAGCCTGTCCCCTAACCGGTTTCCTCCTCCTGCAGGTCGGGGAGGGCTAGCCGCAGCCACTGGCTTGCCGTATGGAGGTGGTGAGATAAAGGGATTCAGTGTCCGGTGGAAGGGGGCGGTGGTGGGGTTGAGGCAGGTGACATGTTGTCGATGTGCACATTGGCACCCTGTGAGTGACTCATCTCATCCTGACCGCTGGGCTTTTTCTCCTAGATGGCAGCTCAGAGGCAGCGCGCCCTCGCCATAATGTGCCGCGTGTACGTTGGGTCCATCTATTACGAGCTGGGAGAGGATACCATACGGCAAGCTTTCGCTCCCTTCGGACCAATCAAAAGCATTGACATGTCCTGGGACTCGGTGACAATGAAGCACAAGGTGAGACCCCAGCAGAGAGTGTGTGTGTGTGTGTGTTTGTGGGGGGGATGGGGGTTAGATTAGGAACAATCTGCACCATCAGAATAAAGAGAATGGTCACTGTCTCACACAGTATTTTAAAATTGGCAACCTGATAATTTGTATGATGCAGTAAGATTACCAGCAAACCATGGATAAACCAGGCTCCGAATGTCGCCTCAATAATCTCCCTTTAAGTTGGAGAAAGCGGCTTCACATGAGGTTCTTTAGTGGTCTGTGTGCGCTCTTAGTGGTCTGTGTGCGCTCTTAGTGGTCTGTCAGACAGTCAGATGCCAGCGCTTAGCATGCCGTCACACCAGACAGAATCCCGACGGTAAGTGCTGGGGTTAGGGGGGGAGGGTTGGAGGTTAGGGTTAGGCACTAGGAAGAGGTATAGAATTAGGCACTAAGGAGTGTTAGGTTTAGGCTGCAGGGAGGGGGAGCGTTAGGTTTAGGGTGCAGGGAGGGGGTAGTTTGGTTTAGGCTGCAGGGAGGGGGAGCAATTAGGTTTAGGGTGCAGGGAGCGGGTAGTTAGGTTTAGGGTGCAGGGAGGGGGTAGTTAGGTGTAGGGTGCAGGGAGGGGGTAGTTAGGTTTAGGCTGCAGGGAGGGGGTAGTTAGGTTTAGGCTGCAGGGAGGGGGTAGTTAGGTTTAAGCTGCAGGGAGGGGGAGCGTTAGGTTTAGGGTGCAGGGAGCGGGTAGTTTGGTTTAGGCTGCAGGGAGGGGGAGCAATTAGGTTTAGGGTGCAGGGAGCGGGTAGTTAGGTTTAGGGTGCAGGGAAGGGGTAGTTAGGTTTAGGGTGCAGGGGGGGGAGCGTTAGGTTTAGGGTGAAGGGAAGGGGTAGTTAGGTTTAGGCTGCAGGGAGGGGGTAGTTAGGTGTAGGCTGCAGGGAGGGGGAGCAATTAGGTTTAGGGTGCAGGGAGCGGGTAGTTAGGTTTAGGGTGCAGGGAGGGGGTAGTTAGGTGTAGGGTGCAGGGAGGGGGTAGTTAGGTTTAGGCTGCAGGGAGGGGGTAGTTAGGTTTAGGCTGCAGGGAGGGGGAGCAATTAGGTTTAGGGTGCAGGGAGGGGGAGCGTTAGGTTTAGGGTGCAGGGAGGGGGAGCGTTAGGTTTAGGGTGCAGGGAGGGGGTAGTTTGGTTTAGGCTGCAAGGAGGGAGGGCTAGGGAGAGGAGGAGAGTTAGGATACTGACTGACAAGTGTCGGGATTCTGACCGCCGGCGTCCCGTACCCAACCCGGGATAGTCCTACAGCTAAACCCACTTTAAATACAATCGTAATCGGGGGGGATTTATTTTCCTGCACACGTCATAGAGTAATCCTGGTAAGGGACCTTGCCTCCAGCCTCTCGTAGGCCATGCGTCAAGCACATACAATGGGCACCGGGAGAGCCGAGTCCCACACTAGGAGCCATGGTGAACGGGATCCAAGCATCCGGCACCTTGGCTGAGCAGCCACGTCACTTATGGCATCACCGGTGGACAGCGATTTGTCTTTTAACAGCATCTTATAGATATCACTAGGGCCATTATTGGGCATCGCTGTAGCTGGGAGGCCACGTGCAGGGATATTGGGCCGCTTCTCGTATTAAGCAGTAGCGGCACAGCCAATGTACATACGATGGGAACTACTCTGTATAAGATACATGTATGTGCGGTGTAATGGTTCCTCCAAGTGCCGGGAATACAGTGATTCTGGTAAGCTGTGGTCATTATTCTGTGTGGTGTCTGGGGGTGATTGTGCCATTAAGTCCAGTGTTGCATTAAGTTGTTGATCTTCTTTTTTTCTCTCCAGGGATTTGCGTTTGTGGAATACGAGGTACCGGAAGCTGCGCAACTTGCACTGGAACAGATGAACTCGGTCATGTTGGGTGGAAGGAACATAAAGGTGGGTGAACTAGACCAGATGGGTAGTATGCAGACGTTGCCCAATGCCCGAAAGATACCAATAATGTTATAACTTATATTGTTACTGTTCTCCGGGATCTTCCAGTCTGTATCCTGTCTGCTTTGTATCTGTGAATCCTTATATAATATACTTAAAGCTGGACGCCTCAGTGGTTGGCCCCTCTGGCTATAGTGCGTTACGGAGTGCTGTGTCGTACCTGGAAGTTACCCCGGAGACCATAGCACATCAAGCGCCTGGACTGCGCCAGTGTCTGTCTATAGCTTTGCTCCTAATGCTGAGATCTAGCCAGCGCGGGTGTACATGAAGGCGGTGTGGTGGGGTAAATAGTGACTATAACCGAAATTAGTTCCTCTCCTCCCTATTATCCACACCAATGGCTCACCCTCTGTTCTCCACCAGGCAAAGTAAGGACCAGGTGGTTGCCGTTTTCTGGTTGCTACCCTTCCCTGTTGAGGCCTAGCTTATATGCCCTTATCCGTTCACCCTGTTCTCCTGTCTCCCATCATTCAGGTTGGCAGACCGAGCAACATCGGCCAGGCCCAGCCCATCATAGACCAGCTGGCGGAGGAGGCTCGTTCCTTTAACAGGATCTACGTGGCGTCTGTCCACCAGGATTTGTCAGATGATGACATCAAGAGTGTATTTGAGGCCTTTGGAAAGATAAAGTCTTGTATGTTGGCGCGGGATCCCACAACAGGAAAACACAAAGGTTACGGTTTTATAGGTGAGAGTCCTGCCATAGTGTGGCAACATGCCATGACCTCAAGTCACAGCAGCTTCTTTGGGGTCACGTGGCAGGCACGGAAGATTACGGAAATTCTCGGGGATAGGAATTAAATTTGGAAATGCAACATAGGAACAACATTGCAAAGTATCATACAAAGTTTTAAAAATGGAAGTTACATTGGGTCCCAACTTCCTCACAGTCCCAGTCGTATAATCTATGGACTAACCCACCTTCATATCCGCACGCAGAGAACGGTCCCGCGGTTAAGAGTAAAGATACCTCTTCCACTGGTGCGGGTAACTGTACTTCATAGATCCGGTGCAATGGTCTGCTGGAGTGTTGTCTCTGCTGGGGTCCACAGCTAATCTTACTGAGAGATCCAGTACATCTGGTGATTGGACCGTAGAGACCAGATCTTGCACCAGTGGAATACGTTTCCCTATGTCTGGAGGTCAGGGGTGGATTTAATGTAATTATTATATTTAATGTAATTAAGGCCCAGAACAAATATAATGCCATCGGGGGAAGAAGGCCTGAACTTTAATGCTGTAATATTCAAATTCCACATGGTTTGGTACATTGTTGTGTATTTCACCATTGCCTCCCCATGTGTAATCACTGATATACCAGTGTGACGCCTTTGTCAGCAGTCCTCCTCTTCTCCATGGGAGTCGCTGATCCCTATATCGGGTGATTCTCCATGGGAGTCACCGATCCCTATATCAGGTGATTCCCCAGAGGAGTCACCGATCCCTATAACGGGTGATTCTCCATGGGAGTTGCTGATCCCTATAACGGGTGATTCCCCCAGAGGAGCCGCTGACCCCTGTGACGGGCGATTCCCCGGAGGAGCCGCTGACCCCTGTGACGGGCGATTCCCCGGAGGAGCCGCTGACCCCTGTGACGGGCGATTCCCCGGAGGAGCCGCTGACCCCTGTGACGGGCGATTCCCCGGAGGAGCCGCTGACCCCTGTGACGGGCGATTCCCCGGAGGAGCCGCTGACCCCTGTGACGGGCGATTCCCCGGAGGAGCCGCTGACCCCTGTGACGGGCGATTCCCCGGAGGAGCCGCTGACCCCTGTGACGGGCGATTCCCCGGGGGAGCCGCTGACCCCTGTGACGGGCGATTCCCCGGGGGAGCCGCTGACCCCTGTGACGGGCGATTCCCCGGGGGAGCCGCTGACCCCTGTGACGGGCGATTCCCCGGGGGAGCCGCTGACCCCTGTGACGGTCGATTCCCCGGGGGAGCCGCTGACCCCTGTGACGGTCGATTCCCCGGGGGAGCCGCTGACCCCTGTGACGGTCGATTCCCCGGGGGAGCCGCTGACCCCTGTGACGGTCGATTCCCCGGGGGAGCCGCTGACCCCTGTGACGGTCGATTCCCCGGGGGAGCCGCTGACCCCTGTGACGGTCGATTCCCCGGGGGAGCCGCTGACCCCTGTGACGGTCGATTCCCCGGGGGAGCCGCTGACCCCTGTGACGGTCGATTCCCCGGGGGAGCCGCTGACCCCTGTGACGGGCTGATAAATGCACAACACAGTCTGCCTGCCGCGGCTCACCTCTCACTGGATCTGGCCCTTGGGGGTAGATTTACTAAGGCTTCTAAAAAATGAAAAGTGGTGTTGTTGCCCATAGCAACCAGATTCCATTGCATCCTAGAAAATGATGGACATCATCTGACTGGTTGCTATGGGTTTTAGTAAATCTGCTCCCTAGTGTTGGTTTTGGTGTTTCTCTAAACGATGGAGAGTACGGAGACCCTCCCCAGTGTTACAGAAGGGGGGTTATGAACAATATGCTGTGTTGTTTTTATTAAATTACCATTTAGTGCTTTCTGCAGAGCAGGTGATACATCTCAGGGTTTTGTGCGGCCTCCGTCTGGCCCTGAGCTTGCTAAGACTGGACACACACCCTGTACTCTGCCGTCAGGAGGACTGGGACAGCTGTGGCTAGAATAGATGAGATCTCACCACCCCGGCGCTCTCTCCCTTTTCCAGAGTATGAGAAAGGCCAGTCCTCGCAGGACGCAGTTTCCTCCATGAACCTGTTTGATTTGGGCGGTCAGTATCTTCGTGTGGGAAAAGCGGTTACTCCACCAATGCCTCTGCTCACGCCTGCCACCCCTGGAGGATTACCGCCTGCAGCCGCTGTTGCTGCCGCCGCGGCAACTGCCAAAATCACTGCTCAGGTGAGTCAGGACCGGGAGGGGAATTACGCTTTTTATAACAGTATCTTCATAGTCATTGCTCGGCTTGTCATAGACATAAGAGCTTTTCATTAACGTATTCAGCCTTTCTAAAACTACATAGCAATAAAGGAATGATTCGGGGTCCTCTCCTTTTGATCCACCTGGGGAATAACCTTAAGGACTGCCCCTGTGACATCAGATGGGGAGGGGTATGTCTGGATGAAATAGCAGTGTTACATACAATACAGTTCCGTCCAAGGCTCCCATACGTCAGTGACTCACTGCCAGTCTCTTGCTTCCCTCCCTGTAAATGCTGAGAGGTTGGGGATGAATATAAACCTATAATTTCCCGTATTTTCTCCTGCAGGAAGCAGTGGCCGGAGCAGCAGTTCTCGGGACTTTGGCCAGTCCTGGTCTGGTTTCACCAGCGCTAACCCTGGCACAGCCGTTGGGGGCCTTACCACAGGCAGTCATGGCAGCACAAGCCCCAGGTGTTATTACAGGTCTGTACTCACATCACTGGTATAAATCTATAGAAAGCATGAAATTGCGGCAGTGACACGGCCGGGGGTACTTTGGGGGCTTATCCGGCATTTTCTGGTTGGCGACACATTCCCCGTCGGTCGGATACGTGGTACCGGAACAGTGGCACAGAATAAATGGCATGTTTGTGATACTAATGGTGGGTTCTCTCCTTCCAGGTGTAACTCCAGTGCGGCCCTCTCTACCGGTGACCATCCCGCAGGTGGGACTGGTGAACCCCATCCTGTCGAGCCCGCCAGCGATGGCACAGTTGGAGATAAAGAAGGAGAAGGATGAAGAGGAGCCGTCACTGGAATCGGAGCGGCCAGAGATGCTGAGTGAGCAGGAACACATGAGTATTTCCGGAAGCAGCGCCCGGCATATGGTTATGCAGAAACTCATGCGCAAGCAGGAGGTGAGTGCGTGAGAAATCCCGGATCTCCCTTTCAAACACGCGGAGCACAGCAGGCCATGGTCCATGGCGACCTAGGCACACCCAGTCCTAGCTGCTGAGGTTCCAGCAGGAACATATGTAACACTTGCTAGGTGCACTCCAGGGTACAGATGTGTTCTCATACATCTAGCCTCAATACGCCACCAGTGAGCCACCAGGTCCCGTGCAGCACTGCTAGCATCTGGCGTCTGAGTCGCAATGGGATGGAACTAGGACACACCAGCAGACTGTGTACACTTTTATTTCCATGTAGTAAATGCATTCTGTCCTGGAGATTTAACCAGTTGCATATCCTTAGTGTACAATCGAGTGCCCTATATATGTTCCACTTTATAAGCTTCTCTGACACTTCTCTTTCCCGCACACAGTCTACTGTTATGGTCCTGCGCAACATGGTGGATCCCAGAGACATTGACGACGACCTGGAGGGGGAGGTGACGGAGGAATGCGGCAAGTTTGGCGCAGTGAACAGAGTCATCATCTATCAGGAGAAGCAGGGAGAGGAGGAAGATGCAGAAATCATTGTTAAAATATTTGTTGAGTTCTCCATGGTCAGCGAAACGCACAAAGCCATACAGGCGCTGAATGGCCGCTGGTTTGCGGGACGGAAAGTAGTGGCAGAGGTTTACGATCAAGAGAGGTTTGATAACAGCGATCTATCGGCATGAAACTTCTCGGACTTTTATCCCTTCCCCCAATTGTCCTTGTACTGTTTATTTTATATGATTGTGGATTTGTCCTTATTCTCCAGAGTAGAAGGCTGGAAAATAAAATCTGTTTTTTGTTTTTCACTCTGTGTGCGCGGTTCTACCATCCCGGGATCACACTGAGGGCTCTGTCGGGCCTCGGTTTTATGCTCTACATTAATGTTATACAGATAGATATCTTCTTGCAGTTACCTTTTTAACTTTTTTTTGCAGAAGAGCCTGGAATGAGTGAAATAATATTGTGATCCCTTAGCTGGCCCACTGTTTGTTAGTCTGGTTCTAATAATGCAACGACCACGGTTTGTCTACATGACGTAACTTGTGTATAACTATGGCAATAAGTATATCCGTCTTACATAATATGGGTCTGATGTACCTAATAGCAGGATCCTGGGAAGTCACATTCCGTAGTACCTGTGCACAGACAATAGGCCCTGTGAACACGCAGTGAGATCCCGGCCTCCGGACAGACGAATCTCCGCTCACTTGGGAAACTGCTGATGAGAAGGTGGAAGGTTGTGAACGATCACTGTGTCTTATATTGTATGTATAGCTATTGGTCCTTATTGGGAGTATTCCTAGTGACTCTCCAGAGTCTATAAAAGTACATTTTCAGTGTTAGATCTTGCTGCATAATGTGTGGCCCTCTTAAACAATAGTCTGTTCTCTTTGTAGTGCTGAAATATTCCTGGACCCGCTCCGGGGACAGTGGCAGGTGGGGAGTTTGACTGGGGCGGTACACCTGTCAGACCGTAACGCAGGTGTCCTAAGGCGAGCTCAGGGATTACAGAGAGCTCCCGTGGAGCCAGAAGGGCAAAAGCTCACTTGATCTTAATTTTCAGTATGAATACAGATTGTGTAAGCGGGGCCTCATGATCCTTCTGACTTTTTGGGTTTTAAGCAGGAGGTGTCAGGAAAGTTACCACAGGGATAACTGGCTTTTGGTGGCCAAGCAGTCAAAGCGATGCCTGCTCTTCCTATCCGTATATTTTGTACAATGTATTTATTTAAAGTTTAAATGTATGATTTAAAGTTATATTACATTTACCTCTTCCTAGAGGTGGTCTAGGGGGAGCTGGAGCCCTCTATGGGTTGCTGGTTTACCCACCATTCCCCCTCTCAGGGAACCGGAATGTCCTCCTCTGCAGCCTCATGACTCAAAGTGAGATCTGGTGGTGCAGGACGCTGGCCAGCACAGCGAGGCGATTGTTTTCCTGACGATCCAAAGAGACTGCTGCCTGGGGATATTGTCTCCCTATGATATTAATGACCACTGATTTGTAAGGAAACTATTCCTCCATAAATTTAAAATCTATAATTGTTACTGGGGTGTGGTATTTCCATGCCTCTACAGGCGCGCACTCACTCTGCGAAGTCTGCAGTGAGTTACCAGGCTTTGGGGGGGATGTGTTTCTGAGTGGTTAGTTCCCTCAGATGTATGGGGCTCTGTGCTGTGTTGCAGGTTCATTTTTTTTTTTTCTTGATTATGTTCAACTATTGTCCAGTTGCTGTTTGCCACTTTGTTAGGACAGAGACAAAGGGTGGGACTCCTAGCAAAAGAGCTGTCTGACCCAACACCCGTTACAAACTGTCTGTGGGACAATCCGATGTTGCTGCCCTTAGCACAGCGTGAATTTCAGTTGCCACCTGTGCCAGGGGGTACTGCATCTAAAGAATAGAGGCTCTTTAATGCATTTCTCCTTCATCCACTAGGGGACACTGGAGTCTCAGTACAGTGGGGTATAGATGTGGGATAACCCGGAGCTGGCACTTTAAAAAATTTGAATAGTAGCTAGCTCCTCCCCCTCTATACCTCCAGTATTACTTTTGTGCCAAGGGAGCTGGTCACATACAAGAGCTCTCTGCTAAAAAAAAATCAATGGATCCTCGATCAGCATGATGATCAGACAGACAGCTCACTGCCCCTGCCTGTCTGCTTCGTTGGAGCTGCCGAGAGACCTCACCGCCGCTGCTTGCAGCGTGCGCTGTGGTCTTCAGCTACAGAGACCACTGTCTCTGGGGGGTAGCCAGGCGCGCTTTGTGCGGCTTTCGTCACGCTCCCCCATTAGCAAGCCCGCCGCCGGCAGCATTTGGCAGCAGAAAGTTAGTGACTCCTGGCACTCTTGAGTAGCAGGGTGACCAGGAGGAAATGACAGGTGAGCATTAAAAGCGCTAAGCAGCAGCGCTGATAGGCGCCAGAATGGAGGGGCCGGAGCCTAACACGCAGTTCTGCTCCTGCCTCCCAGCAGCACCAGTGCTACCAGAAGGAGACTGGTGGCCATTTTACAAACATAGGCTGCTGACACACGCAGAGAAAGAGACCTGTCTGCCCAGATTGTGCCTGCACAGTGGGGATAGACTTGTGAAGACCAGGTCGGACTGTGTTTACAGCATTATATTGTATTAATAGTACTGGTCTCTGAAGCAGCGCTGGTTGGGCAGGGTTGATGGCATAATCTCCCTCTATGCCCTTATCTCTTCTTCAAACAGTCTCTCTGTGTGTGTTTCTCTGTATCACTACTTTTCTCTGTGTGTCTGTGTACAGTGAAGTGGTAGAATGACATCTAAGGGATCTAAGGCTGCACAAAAAACTTTCTCCTGTATGAATTGTGCAGAGAAGTTTACACAGGGACTATCATCCAGTTCCCTGTTGTGTGAGAAGTGTGTTTCAGAGACACAGACTGCAGCATCCCGACAAAATTCATGGACTGATCAAATTACATCAGTTATGTCTCAAATGTCTGCAGAGCTAGAAGCTTCTCGCAGTTAGAGAGGTTGAAAGATCTCTATGGTCTGCCTTCTCTGAACCAGACTGGGCGTGGTCTTTAGCCAGGTCTGTAGAAGGGCTCACAAGGGTTATGTCAGTCCAGGTTCCTCCCATGCCATCGTCCTCTAGTGTCCCTGCCATGAGACTAATACCGAATCCTCTTATGTGGGATGATCCGGAAGAGGACGACATGCCTGATACGGAGGAAGGGGAGGTACACTGTGTACACGATATATGGAGCCTGTATATCAGGAGGTAGAGGCGCTGATTGCAGCAATACGCCAGGTGTTACATGTTGAGGACAGGGATCCTGTAGAGGTTAGGCCGTCTATAATAAAAAGCAAAGACTGGCAGCCTCCTATCCAGTGTCTGAGGAATTGGACGAGAGCCTTACCTCCGCGTGGAAACACCCTGATAAGTTTGATTTCAAGAAAGCTTTTATCATACTATCCCTTTCCTGCAAAAAGCAGGCATTTATGCGAAACACCTTCAGTGGACCCTTCAGTGTCACGTTTGTCAAATAAGACAGTGCTCCCTGTTCCAGGGGCCGTGTCTTTTAAAGGAGTCTTCTGACAGGAAGTTAGAAACTACCTTAAAGTCAATGTACACTGTAGCAGGGGTGTCTCTTCGACCCGCATTAGTCAGCTGTTGGGTCAACAAGGCGGTGGAAGCATGTGCTACGCAGCTCGCTGAGGGCCTTAAGACTGGGACTCCAGCGGAGGATTTGGTTTCTCTAGCGGAACAGATTGCAGAGTCTGCTGCTTTTCTTGGAGAGGCTCCTAAGGATATTTGTAGTCTTTCCTCTAGATCCTCGGCTTTGGCTGTCTCAGCCCGTAGAGCCCTGTGGCTGCGACAATGGCAGGCGGATGTTGAATCCAAGAGAGCCGTGGATGCGCTTCCATTCACAGGAGAAGCTCTGTTTGGAACGGAACTGGATAAGTGGATATCTCAAGCCACAGGTGGTAAGTCCACTTATCTCCCATCTGCTGCTCCTCCCTCCAGGAAGCCCTTTGCCGGACCGTCCTTTTGTATCCCAGGGAGATTCAGGGGCCGTGGCAGAGGCGCTCCCGCTATCTCCCGTGGTTCCAGAGGCAGGGGTAGTGCCACTGCATCCTCCTCCAAGCAGGATAAGGCTTCAGTTAAGCCTCCAGCATGATGCGCTCCCTTCTCTCCTGGGGACCTCAGGGTGGGAGCTCGCCTTTGCAATTTCAAAGAAGTTTGGATCAAGTCTTGCTAGGAGTTGTTGGTCTGGGACATCATTATTCAGGGGTTGAAGCTGGATTTTCAGATCCAACCACCTCGTTTTTTCACAAGCGGTTTGCCTGCATCTGCGGACAAGTGGGTTGTTATACAGGAGGCAATACAAAAGCTACTGTCTTCTCGAGTAATAGTGCATGTCCCTATCCACCAGCAGAGTCATGGCTTTTATTCCAGCTTGTTTGTGGTTCCCAAGCTGGATGGCTCGGTGAGACCCATTCTGAACTTGAAACATCTCAACCCTTATTTGCGGAATTTCAAGTTCAAGATGGAGTCCCTGCAATCCGTCATAGTCCTAGAGAGGGGCGAGTTTCTTGTATCCTTAGACATAAA
Organism: Taudactylus pleione; assembly: GCA_031769625.1. Lineage (NCBI taxonomy): Eukaryota > Metazoa > Chordata > Amphibia > Anura > Myobatrachidae > Taudactylus > Taudactylus pleione. The sequence continues at coordinate 42,301 of JAUIMM010000905.1, forward strand.
GGATGCTTATCTCCACATACCCATTTGGCTTCCTCATTAGGCATTCCTTCGGTTCGCAGTGCGGGCCTCTAATTTTCAATTCCAGGCGTTACCTTTCGGTCTTTCATCAGCACCAAGAGTGTTCACAAAGGTCATAGCAGTAATGATGGCCCTTCGGATACAAGGGGTTACTATCTTCCCTTGGACGACTTACTCCTCGAGCCTCCGTCACACTTTCAATTACAGCAGGACATCCGGGTAACACGGGCTGCTGTTGCAACACGGATAGATCCTGAATTACCAAATATCTCATCTGCAGCCTACACAGCGTCTGCTTTTCCTAGGGATGATTTTGGACATAGTAGAGCAGAAGGTATTTCCAACACATGGTGCGATTGATACTGCGTCATTGCAGGGTGTCAGTGCACCTGTGTATTCACATTCTGGGAAAGATGGTTGCATCCTTCGAGTCCATCCAGTATGGGAGGTTCCATGCCCGTCCATTCCAACTGGACCTCTCTGTGGTCAGGGTCCCACCTCTTCCTTCACCAGCGAGTTCAACTATCACCCAGGACTCGGACATCTTTCCTTTGGTGGCTGAATTCCTCTCACCTATTGGCAGGCAAGAGGTTTGCATTGTGGGAATGGATTCTCCTCACCACAGACACCAGTCTGAGAGGATGGGGGGCAGTGACTCAGGGAAGCCACTTTCAGGGCCGCTGGACTCGGCTGGAGGCAGTACTGCCCATAAACATTCTGGAGCTAAGGGCCGTGTTCTATGCTCTTCAGATGGCACATCCTCTGTTGAAGGACCAGGCCATCAGAGTGCAATCCAACAACGCCACGTCTGTGACGTACATCAACAAACAGGGCGGTACCAAAAGTCGGTCCGCCATGACGGAGGTAAGCCGCATTCCTCTATGGGCAGAGGAATATACGGTAGCGATATCAGCAATTTTCATACCAGGGGTAGAAAATTGGGAGGCCGATTACCTCAGTCGACAGGACATCCATCCGGGAGAGTAGATGCTCAATCCACAGGTCTTCCAACAACTGATTCAGCGTTGGGGTCTCCCTCAGGTAGATCTTATGGCGTCGAGACTGAACCATCAACTGCTACGTTACTGCTCCAGGACAAGAGATCCACAGGCAGTGGCGGTGGATGCTCTAACAGCTCCTTGGCGGTTTCAGTTTGTCTACCTGTTTCCACCACTCCCACTCCTTCCTCGTCTGCTGCAAAGAATCAAACGAGAAAGGGTAAAGGTTCTGTTGGCTCCATACGGGCGTGGTATTCCAACCTACGTCTTTTACTGATAGACGACCCGTGGCCTCTTCCTCTGCAAGAAGATCTACTGCAACAGGGTCCATTTATTTATCAGGACTTAAAGCAGCTTCATTTGACGGCGTGGCTGTTGAAAGGGCTATCTTAAGAAAGACCGGTATCCTTTCCAGGATGATTCCTACTATGTTAAGGGCTAGGAAGGAAGTTACCTCTAAGCACTATCATCGTATATGGAAGGCATATAACGCTTGGTCTGAACGCAAGGGTGCGCCACCGTCAGAATTCAACTTAGCCAGGTTGCTGCTTTTTCTACAGGCTGGTTTATCAGCAGGTCTTCGTCTGGGATCTTAAAATGTTCAAGTATCGGCTTTGTCTATTTTCTTTCAAAAGCGACTAGCATTATTACTGGATGTCCAGACTTTTCTACAGGGGGTTGTCAGATTACAACCACCGTTTGTACCTCCTCCCGCCCAATGGGATTTGGTCCTCTCTTTGCTCCAATCTTCCCTATTTGAACCTTTACAGACAGTGCTAGGCGTGTGTCTGAGCTAGGGGCACTTTCTTAATGAAGATACGGCTGAGCTACGCACGCAGTTATCCTTTTTGCCTAAGATAGTGTCTGCGTTTCACATCAACCAATCGTTGTTCCGGTGTTTAAAGAGGATTCTTCGGCTTCCAGATCCCTTGATGTTGTCCGGACTCTTCGGATTTATGTTGATAGGACGGCATCCCTCCGGAAGTCGGATATGCGGTTTGTTCGCTATAATATGGCGCGGCCGGGCTGGCCGGCTTCTAATGCTACTATTTCTAGATGGATTCGTCTGACAGGCTTGTCTGATTATCTGGCTGCATCAAAGCAACCACCTACTTCAATCACAGCGCATTCTACGCACTTGTTGGGTCCTTCATGGGGCGGCTGCCAGCGCGGTTGCCCTGACCCAGCTTTGTTGAGCGGCCACTTGGTTGGGCCGGCATGCTTTTACAAAGTTCTACTGTTTTGACACGTTTGTGGCATCTGCTTCACTGTATGGCTGTGCTGTTTTGCAGGGTTCTCAGCGCTCTCCCACCCGGGATGTGAGCGCTGGGACGTCGCCACTGTACTGAGACTCCAGTGTCCCCTAGTGGATGGAGAAAACAGGATTTTGGTACTTAGTGTTAAATCCCTTTCTCCGATTCCACAGGGGACACTGGATTCCCACCCGGTGCTGTTCCACCTGCATTTGTTATTGTTCTGCCAGGTTTGGACAGTCAGTTTTTTTTTCTTCAAGGTCTGCTTGATTTGTTTGCATTTTGCTTGTTTATGTATGTTCTAGTTCTCTTCTTGGTTATTCTATTTCCAGCTTTCCTCGGGCACAGTTTATTAAGACTGACCTGTAGGGGGGTATAGAGGGGGAGGAGCTAGCTACTATTCAAATGTATTAAAGTGCCAGCTCCCGGTTATCCCACATCTATACCCCACTGTACTGAGACTCCAGTGTCCCCTGTGGAATCGGAGATAGGGATATAACGGTAAGTACCAAAATCCTGTTTTTGTAGTGGCTGGGGCTGTTGAAGTAATAAGTAGGTTGCAGTTTCACTCAAGGGAGTTCCGGGTCCATGAGACAAGTCTCCCCATTGTCTGCCACTTGTTTGGTTATGAGGGACAGAACCTCAGCCAATGGCTGGTCCTTCAACATTTTGGATTGTATGCTGGTGACCACAAACCCCCAATCTATGACGATGGGCTGGGGTTAAGCATCTGGATCGTTTGTGCAGGGTCTTTGGACTGTGGAAGAACACCTGATTAGTGTGCTAATCACCAGGGGGGCACCGAGAGTCCCCTTGCCAAGAGAGCAGTCTGCAGGACAGAGCTAAATGTTCCGTTCATCATGGTGGTTTTACTTCCTGGTTTAAACGATTAGAAAGCATATTTTTTCAGCAGATAGGATCTTCAACCCGGAAAATGGTTCCTGTGGCTAGGTCCCTGTCCAGGTGCCAGCTCCCTGCTCCCCCCCACATGGCTGAGATGACGGTCATCAGGGCTAGGCTCCATGTCAAAAATATCATGTTATGCACCTGGATCATCCCTGGCAGGGCTGTGTGTAGAATGCTTGGGACCAGGAGCCCAGCTACTGGCACCCCAGCACTGTTAAGTCCCAGCGATCAGTGTCAGGTGCCAGCTGCAGCAGCGTGCACAGAGCCACTGCAGCCAGGGACAATTGTCACGGGCTGCAGGGTCATGAGTGGCTGCACGCTGGGGGTCCTGGAACCCCAGTGCTGAGAAGGGACAGTAAGGAGTGCCCACAGCCTGGATTGAGTCCAGTGGCTGCGGTGACATGTTGGGTTAACCCCCAGTGCAGCACACTATAGTATTTACTATGTCCAAGGGTACAGGAGGGGCACTGTGTATTGCAGAGTGCTGTCGACTGGGGGAATAGCTCCTGGTACCACCAGCACTTGAATGGTTAAAGTGCTGGGACTAGTGTAACAAATGCATTTTATAATGAAATAAAATGTATTAAAATTAAAGTTTCTTCAGGTGCCATAGGGATCCACAGGAATTCCATGGGGATAATGTGGTTGGAGTGATCCAGGCACCAAACTGTTAAAGCTTTCAGCTCCCAGGATGCCTCTGGTACTCCACATATACCCCGCCACAGGCATTCAGTTGTTCGTTTGGTGCGGCAGGATTCTGCGCACTGTTATAATTTGGACTGCTCAGGCTTTTATTTTATGTTTCATTTTATTTTCATTTTTTTTTTGAGATAGCAGTGCTGAGCGTCTGAATTAAGACGCATGCACTGCGACTCTGTCTACCTCCGCCGGGCCGCAACACCAGTAACTTCTCTGGTGATTTCGGCGGATCACGACAGAGCTTGCTAGCAGCAATGCTGGGGCCTGGACTGTAACCGGACGCACGGAGAAGTCTGGTAAGGTGATTCCTCGCTTATTGGAATTGCGCGCAGCATTCCTTGATTCCGGCGCTCAACCAGAAGCCGCTGCAGTGAGGACCCGGAGCGTCCGCGTCCTCACTAGACCATCGGGGCCTTATCGTCTGATGCCGGGGATGGGCAGCAGACGCTTCTGCTGCCATGAGGCCAGCGTACCTGGCCAGTTGCAGCTTAAAGGAGGTAAGCTCCCCCCCAACAGCTCCTCCCCCGATCCAGTTCCTTCAAAGGTTTCACGCATCTGGGTTGCTCCTATATAAGACACGCACAGTCCACGATCGGTGTGATGCTCTAGCTGTTGGTCTCGGGAGGTTTTGGATCAGTCTCCCTGCATACCTCGTCAGGTATGTAGTGCTCTATATCCTACCAAGCATCAAGTTTTGAGTAGTTGATTCAGAGCCCATTGCAACTAAATGGCATATGCATTGTATGTGACTGCTAGCTGCTGTGTTTATATACTGCCTTTTATTTCTGACTGTCAGTTTTATCTATCGCTGTTTTTCTCCTCATCCCTCTGTTGCAGGTGTATGTTTGTTTGTTTTTTCTTTATACTTCTCTACTAGTTATTTGTGAAGGCTGTTACATTACTTTGCATTTTTACCTTTATAATTGATATGTCAAAAAGGACAGGGATTCAGGAGGGGGAGGCGGGCTTGTCCTCTCAGGATTTTATAAAGGATGGTTTGTGTGCGTTTTGTTATAAAGAGCCACCTCACCAGTCCAGTATACCAGTAAATGTACAGGAGCCATCTTGGGTTTCCTCCTTGTCTCAGGTAATGAAGCAGTTTGTGGATCGCATGGCTGCTCCCATACTGCCTCCTCCCCACAGCATGCTATGTTAGCACCTCATATACATCCTTCCTGGATGGATGCTTATGCCCACTCAAGTCAGTCAGCTGTTGCGAGCAGACTGGTAGTCACTAAGGCGCCTAAACAGAAGTTTTCTGTTTATCGGTCTGTTCAGCATATGGATTCAGACGCAGCATCGGAGGAATCTGATGATATGCAGGGTTCTTCAGGTTCTAGCTCGGCAGAGGAGGACCATCTTTCTACAGTGGATGTTCCTTCTTTGGTGCGGGCGGTCAAATCAATCTTAGATATACAGGATGATGAACCAGCTCCAGGTAAGAAGGCTTCAGTGTTTAAAAACCAGAAGGTGGTAAAAGCTGAGTTTCCTAGATCCGAGCAACTCACTGAACTTATGGAAGAGGCATGGGGTAACCCGGTTAAACGGTTTTATATTACTAAAAGATTAGCATCGTTGTATCCTTTCCCAGTTTCTGAATGTACTAAATGGGAAATCCCTCCTACTGTGGATGCTCATGTGACGCACTTAGTCAGGAATGCTGTATTGCCTATTCCGTTAGCATCTTCTCTTAAGCGCCCTACAGATAGGAAGATTGAAGCATGCCTTACGGCAATATAATCATCTGGAGCTGTTACTCGTTCAGCTATGGCTGGAGCTTGGGCAGCCAAAGTGGTTGAAGAATGGATGGGGGCATTGGAGGATTCTCTACCAGATGCTACCAGAAAACACTCACATGTATCTCCCACATACGGGAAGCAGCCTCCTATTTAGGAGGACCTGCAATAGATGTGGAACTCAACTTCTAAAGCATCAGCAACCTCAGTGGTGGCTCGTAGGGTCCTTTGGTCAAGGTCTTGGAAAGCTGATACAGGGACAAAGAAGGACTCATGGAAAATGGGATTTTTTTACCTACCGGTAAATCCTTTTCTCTGATTCCACAGGGGACACTGGAGGTTGCTTATGCTGGGGTATAGAGGCGTGGATATCTGGAGCTGGCACTTTAAAATAATTTAGAAGTGTGAAGCTCCTCCCCCTCTATGCCCCACCAGCCCTCAGTTTAGAAAATGAAGACAGAGAGGAGATGGAGAACAAGCGGAGTAAAAGGGGGAGAAGAACACACAATAATGAAAACATACCACATATGGAACAAAGTGAACAGGCAGGCTAAGAGCGCAGAGGTGGGCGTCCAGTGTCCCCTGTGGAATCAGAGAAATGGATTTACCAGTAGGTACCAAAATCCCATTTTCTCTTTCATCCACTAGGGGACACTGGAGGTTGCTTACGCTGGGGACTTCCCAAAGTTTTCCCCATGGGTGGGAGCGCTCTGCAGAACCTGTATATCAAGACGGCCAAAACGTGATGCTGAAGCAGCAAACGTGTCAAATCTGAAAAAAAGATTTTCAAAAGTGTGAACAGAAGACTAAGTGGCCGCAGTGCACAATTGTGACATGGAGGCTCCCCTACCGGCCGCCCACGACGCACCCACAGAACGTGTGGAATGAGCCGAGAAGGACGAAGGAGGCAAACGTCCAGCACTAATATAAGCCTGATGAATAGTCAGACTATCCAACGTGCCAACATCTGCTTAGAGTTGCCCAACACCTCCGAACAGCATCATAGGACAAAAAGCGACTGACTTACGGAGGGACGCTGTCCTGGCAACATAAATGTGGAGAGCACTAACCACCCCCAAGGTAGAAGAATCACCCTAGTCCTTCACCAACGACAGAACCACAATAGGCTGGTTGATATGGAAACTGACACAACCCTGGGAAGGAAGGCGGCTACCGTCCAGAGTTCCGCCCTATCAGCACGAAACACAAGGTAAGGTAAGCAGAGCACCCAAGTCCGGAATTCTGAGCCGAAGCTAGAGCCAGAAGGATGACCGTCTCCCAGGACAAGTACTTAAGATCAACCGCTTTCAAAGGTTCGAACAAGGGCGACAGAAGAAACAGAAGCACTAAGTTCAAATCCCAAGGAGCTAACAGAGGTACAAAAGGTGCACATGCAAGACCCCCTGAAGAACCGTTTGCACCTCAGGAATGAGGGACAATTTGCGTTGAAAGAAAATGGAAAGGGCAAAGACCTGCACCTTTAAAGTTCCAAGGCAAAAGCCATAATCCAATCCCGTCAGGACGAACAATCCTAGACGGAAAACCCCGACATATAAGAACGCCAGATTCGATGATGATGCGCAGCTGAAACTGGCTTCCTGACGCGCAGCGTGGTAGGAATAACAGTCTGGGATACCTCTACGTCATAAGATATCGTTTCAAGAGCCACCCCGTTAAACTCAGCTGTGCTAAGTTGGGGTGGACGAAAAGACCCTGCTGAAGAAGATCCGGCCGCAGAGGAAGGGGCCACGTGTCGTCTACCAATAGGGACCGAAGGTTCGAGAACCAACTTCTCAGAGGCCAGAGCCACTAGAATGAAAGAGGCAGACTCGTGTTGTATTCTCTTGAGAAGACTAGCAAGAAAAGGAATCGGAGGAAAAAGGTAAACTAAGTCGTAGATCCATGGAACTGTCAGAGTGTCGACTGCCTCTGCCTGCGGATCCCGAGTTCTTGACACGTATACTGGGAGCTGATGATTTATTCATGACTACATGAGGTCCACCTGAGGACACCCCCCGCGATGAATCAGTGCATAGAACATGTCTGGATGAAGCTTCCATTCTCTGGGATGGATGTCCTGGCGACTTAGGTAATCTACTTCTCAGTTGTCCACACCCGGGATGAATACCTCTGAAAGGATTACTGACTGATTTTCGGCCCACGGAAGAATCTGAGTTACTTCTCGCATGGCCATGCGACTTTGAGTCCCGCCCTGTCGGTTGATTTAAGCGACGGTCGTCGAGTTGTCGGACTGATTTCTTACCGGACGAGACTTTAGAAACTCTTTCTTCTATAAGAGAATTGTAAATCGCTCTTAGTTCCAACACATTTATGGGCCACTTCTGTTCCAGAGGGTCCATCTACCCTGAAAGTGATACTTGAGGACTACTGCTCTCCATCCTCGAAGGCTGGCATCCGTTATTACGATAGTCCAATCCCACCCTCCAAATCTTAAGCCCGCCAAAAGATTGTTGGATTGTGTCCACCAGAGGAGAGCCCCTCTGGTAACCGGGTTCAGACGGATCTGTCGATGCAGAAGCAGATGAGATCCTGAGACTTGTGACGAGGTCCGGTTGAAACACTCTGGAGTGGAACCATCCGAACTGTAGTGCCTGGAAAGCAGCTACCATTTTTTTTTTCCAAGAGACGCAACAAAGAAGTAGGGACACCTTCGGTCTGAGGACTAACTGAACTAACAACCGGATATCCCGTGTTTTGTCTATCAGAAGAAAAAAAAAAACCTCTGATGCCGTATCCAAGATCATGCCCAGAAACAGGAGCTTCTGGGATGGATAGGGATGTGATTTCTTGAAGTTGTTTATCCAACAGTGTTGGATTAAAGTGTGATATGTCAGTAAAGCATGGTCTGAGAGAAGTGTTACCGATGAAGCCTTGAGTAATAGGTTGTCCAAATAAGGGAATATGTTCACTCCCAATGACCGAAGGAGAGCAATCATGACTGACATGAGTTTGTAAAAATGCGGGGAGCAGAGGATAACCTGAACGGTAATTCTAGAGATAGGTAGTGATTCTGCAGTATAGCAAACTGCAGGAAGGCTTGATGCGGTTCCCAAATGGCAACATGGAGACAGGCATCCTTGAAATCCAGGGATGAAAGGAATGCCCTTGGTCTCACCCCTGACGGACTGCAGAGATTCCATTTCTGGAACAATACATCCTCAGATACAGGTTTAAGGACTTGAGGTTAAAATGGGTCTGACCGAACCAACCGGTTTGTGCACCACAAACAGGTTAGAGTAAAAACCCCATACCTCGTTGATGCTCCGGAACTATGAAGATGGGCGGTAGAGCTGCGCTCTCGTTGACCTGGGGGTGGTGTGTTGTGGTTTCGGGGTGCTGCACCTTTGTGTGGGAGTACCTTTCCCGCACTGAAAACGTATGGGGGTAGGGGGGGTAAGGTGCGCTCTTCCTGCTAGTAATGGTGATGGTGATGACTTGTGTGTGTTTGTTAGTGGTGTTAATTAGAATGTTTCTTCTGGTGGTGGTGATGTTTTGGGAGTGAGGAGGGTGTAATTGGGTATGGAGTGTAGTTTGGAGTAATGTGAAAAGGGGAATGGAATAGGATCAAAATGAGGCCAGCGAGACACAGTAATTTTGGGCAAAATCCTTTATTGAGTAGTCACAATGCTGCTCTGTTAAGATCCTGGGCAGGTGGGTGGGGTTCAGTGATGAGTGGTGATGAGACTGGGGAGGTAGGTGGACCCTTTTAGGGGGCTCCTTCCCGTGCGGTTCAGTGACCTTGCACGTCACCCCTGCTGGACCTATGGTCGACAGTCTAGGAAGTCTCGGGGGGTGGGGGGATTTGCAGAGTGGGTTGGAACGTCCCGCGTGTTGGTGTGAGTCTTGGCAGTACTTACTTACCGGTAGGTTTTTTGTTATGGTGATGTAGGTCGACGTTGCAGATAGGTTGGGAGCTGCAGGTTTGTTGGTGAGCTGGATCAGCGTGTTGCTGGTGTGCTGCAAGTGCACGGCTGTTCTGATTGGTCTGCGGAGGTCAGCGACTGGAGTATGCAGCTGAAATTGGCTCTTGGTCGTGCCGCTGGTGGTGCGGAGCCAGAGGTGTGGATGGGTGAGCTGCTGGGAGGCTGGGTTGCAGCGTGTGTGCTGGGACCACCCCTGGGGGGTGGTCTGCCCGGGATACTGATTCAAAAAAAGCCAGGGAGGAGGGGGGATGTGGAAAATGTGACCGGGATGGAGCTGGTCACTGGCGATGTTGGCTGGGCGGACTTGTGGCCGGATGTGCGGGATGCTCTTATCACTGACGGTCCCTTGTGGAAATGGGGATCGACGGTGGAGACACCCCTGGCCAGGAGTGAGTTGCTGAGCACGCCTGGGAGCAGGGGGGGGAGAGGGGCTGGTCCGGGGTGGAGCCGGTCACTGGAGGTGTGAGCGGTGTGGACCAGCAGACGGGTGGGCTGAGAGCTTTCTGCATTGGTGGTCCCTGGTGGGGATGGGGATCTTTAGTGGAGGTCAGCCTGGATCGGTGTCGGGTTTGATGTGAGGTTCTCCAACGCGTTTCGGCACAGGTGCCTTCAAGGAGGTGTGAGAGGATCAATGCTTCTGAGGTTCTTATGTAGGTCACTTCCGGGGGTGGGGGTGTGATCAGGTGACTCATGGGGCCAATGGTGTGTTTGAAAGGTAATGTGGTGCAGGTGTGTGCAGGGACTTGCTGAATGGTGATGCGGTGCAGGTGTGTGCGGGAACTAGCTGGAGTGATGAATTTACCAGATTAGTTTGGTGCCGAAACGCGTTGGAGAACCTCCCATCAAACCCGACACCGATCCAGGCTGACCTCCACTAAAGATCCCCATCCCCACCAGGGACCACCAGTGCAGAAAGCTCTCAGCCCACCCGCCTGCTGGTCCACACTGCTCACACCTCCAGTGACCGGCTCCACCCCGGACCAGCCCCTCTCCCCCCCCCCCTGCTCCCAGGCGTGCTCAGCAACTCACTCCTGGCCAGGGGTGTCTCCACCGTCGATCCCCATTTCCACAAGGGACCGTCAGTGATAAGAGCATCCCGCACATCCGGCCGCAAGTCCGCCCAGCCAACATCGCCAGAGACCAGCTCCATCCCGCTCACACTTTCCACATCCCCCCTCCTCCCTGGCTTTTTTTGAATCAGTATCCCGGGCAGACCACCCCCCAGGGGTGGTCCCAGCACACACGCTGCAATCCAGCCTCCCAGCAGCTCACCCATCCACACCTCTGGCTCCGCTCCACCAGCGGCACGACCAAGAGCCAATTTCAGCTGCATACTCCGGTCGCTGACCTCCGCAGACCAATCAGAACAGCCGTGCACTTGCAGCACACCAGCAACACGCTGATCCAGCTCACCAACAAACCTGCAGCTCCCAACCTATCTGCAACGGCCGCAACGTCGACCTACATCACCATAACAAAAAAGGTAAGTACTGCCAAGACTCACACCAACACGTGGGACGCCGCACAGGTGTTCCAACCCACTCTGCAAATCCCCCCACCCCCCGAGACTTCCTAGACTGTCGACCATAGGTCCAGCAGGGGTGACGTGCAAGGTCACTGAACCGCACGGGAAGGAGCCCCCTAAAAGGGTCCACCTACCTCCCCAGTCTCATCACCACTCTTCACTGAACCCCACCCACCTGCCCGGGATCTTAACAGAGCAGCATTGTGACTACTCAATAAAGGATTTTGCCCAAAATTACTGTCTCGCTGGCCTCATTTTGATCCTATTCCATTCCCCTTTTCACATTACTCCACACTACACTCCATACCCAATCACACCCTCCTCACTCCCAAAACATCACCACCCCCAGAAGAAACATTCTAATTAACACCACTAACAAACACACAAGTCATCACCATTACTAGCAGGAAGAGCGCACCTTACCCCCCCACCCCCATGCTCCGGAACTAGCCCAGATGACACTATTAGAGACTGGATAGCCTCTTGTAGAACCCTGGCCTTGTCTGTAGGTAGTGAAGAACCGAGGTGGATGGGGGACTCTGAAGTCTATTCAGTAGCCCAGTGAAATTAGTCTGCGAATCCACTGTTTGACATTTCTGCAAGCGGACTCCCACCGCAGGAGACCCCAGGTGGGGCGGAAGACCGTCATGCCACCTCTTTTTCAGCTGGTTAAGGCTCCTGCAACAGTGTGTAGATGACCTCTACCTCTGCCACTTCTAGCTTGCGTGGGAGCACCTCTGGCTCTACCATGAAACGAAGGGGTAAGCTCTTCTGGGAGCCGGAGCAGTAGGTGGGAGGAAAGAAGACTTACCCCACGAGGCCTGGGATACCCAATTCCGGGCCAAAAAGCATGTCACCAGTGAATGGTAAATCCTCCACCGCACACTTGGACTCTGCGTCTGCTTGCCAAGCGCACAACCAGAGAGGTCTGCGGCCCGAAATGGCATACGCAGATATCTGAAAATACTTGAGTCCAGTAATCAACTGGCCAGCCCATCAAACCACAGCCTTGTTAACCCAGGCGGTAACAAGGGCAGGTCTAATTGAGCCCCCTGCTGCTTCTTAGTGTTGTCTCCCACTTACTCTTCGAAGGGTCCTTTAACACTGTAATTCCAGGCACTGGAAGTGCTGTGCTGTTTTCTTAGAGAGACGGGAGACAGACGCATCTACAGTAGGAGGTGTTTCCAACTACTCCATCATGGATGATGCAAAAGGATGGCTTGACGGAAACAGACGTGGAATTTGGAACCGCTGTGAAAACGGAAAAACAGCCGAGCTCTTAGGTTGTTCGTGAAATAATTCACACTCCTGGGATGCAGGAAACATATCCTCAGGTAAATTAAGGACATTTCTGACCGCCAAAATTAGAGATTCCACCCCGGCAGAGGCGGACTCTAACTCTTGAGGGGTACTGCCCCCCTCTTCGGTATCCTCCGTGGCGATGAATTCTTCCGACTCTTCTGCCTGGAGAGCAGTCGTTAGAGTGCGCTCTTGTATTATCGTTGATAAGAAGTGGAGGGTGCAGACACCACTGTACCCATAACCTGTACCAGGGTGTTTGGTTAACCAGAGCTCCTCCCCCTCTATCACCCAGGGAGGCTGAGCCTCAGCTAACACTGCCGTTAAGTCTGACAACTCCTACCATGTCAGCGGCCCATGGAAGAGCCGATTAGTCAGTAATAGCCATATGAGGATCCATTGTTATACAAGCATCATATAACGTGGACCCAGTAGCATGTGGCTTGGTCTGTTTGTTGTTACAGTTTGAACAGACAAACAGCTTTTGAGAAGCCTTGGTTTTGCTGGACATGGTACACACAGCCCAGTTTAAACAGAAAAGACAAAGAAGGCTGGTTTGGGACACAGAGGAGGAGGTACCCCCCTCCCACAGATCAGATTCCCCTGCACTTACACCCCAGTTACTTACAGCCTCTTCACCAGGGTTGTAGTCAGGTGATGTAAATGTCCTGCAGCACAGGGATGGCAGCAGAGGAATCCAGCCTTCTGTCTCTACACTGCAAACTTCCACAGTGTAAATCACCTACAGTCCTTTGCACAGGATCCTGTAGTGGAAGCAGGAGCCATGACAGTTGCACATTACCTCTGAGGCAGAGGTGCAGGTTGAGTGAAAAACGACAAACACGCTGTTCATAACTGCTCTCTGCCGCGACTTTAGAGAGAGAGCGCCTGCGCTTTATAGGCTCCGCCCCCTGCTTCAAGTCCCCGTTAAACGGAGGAGCCAACACTTTTACAGTGCCCCCTGCTCCCGCAGCAAAGCTCTCGGCGGGGGGGAGGAGGTCGGCCGTGGAAGGTGCGTGTGGGAGCAGTGACAGTGTTTGCTGTCTCCCATTTGTAACAGTGCCGGCATACAGAGCCCCGCTGTTGCAGTGAAAATCCCGGCGAGCGGGGAACACATGTGAGCCCCGCTATGCTGCAGCCGTTAACGCGCGGTTACCAGCGGGGGCTGAATAATTATCAGCGCTGTAGCGCTAAGTACCTGGGCAGTAGGGGAGTGCACGATGGGTAGCAGGGGGGGGGGGGTGAGGGGAGCAGCGGGGAATGCGCAGCCACATACTGTGTTCCCCGGAGGGCTCTCTCAGCTTCAGCACTCTTCTTTCCTTTGTTCCAGATGTGCTGTGGCGATAAGGAGCTGTCAGTGCTTTTAGTATAAGCTCTGTGCACTCCTTCCTGCTTCTAACAAGTCAGGACGCCAGGTACCCGGACCCCACCTTTAGAGAGGTGGCGAAGGATACCCATCAAGTGTAAAAGATGTAAAGAAAAAAATAAATCTAAATTAAAAATAAAAATAAATGTCTTGCTGGAGCACAGCAGATTGTGCCCAGCTCCAAAGGGCACATTTTCTAAACTGAGGGCTGGTGGGGCATAGAGGGGGAGGAGCTTCACACTTCTAAATTATTTAAAGTACCAGCTCCAGCTATCCACGCCTCTATACCCCAGCGTAAGCAACCTCCAGTGTCCCCTAGTGGATGAAAGAGAAATATACTTTTTGGGGCAGAGTTAGATAAGATAATAGATACTCTGGCAGCTTCAAAATATGCAGGTCTGCCATCTACGGCTACATTAAAGTCTAGGGCTAGGCAGTTTTCCTTTCATCCCCAGGGACGAGCAAAGGAACAGTCTTCCAGGCAGTCTGAATTTCACAGGACAACCAGGCGACAAACTAAAAGGTCTTGGCCAGTCGGCTTAGATGCGTCTAAGCCGGACATCAAACTTGCTGCCTGATGGGGCGGGCCCCCTCCAGGGGGATCCCAGGGAGGCCGACTTCTTAATTTACATATTACTGGTATCAAACAATAACAGATGCCTGGGTCCGAGAAGTGGTCTCTCAGGGGTATGCCATCACTTTCCGGAGGCATCCGCCCCAGAACTTTTCTTTTACAAATCCCCCATCATATGTCATCTAGGCCATGGCTCTTCAGGAGGCCATTTGCCCCCTGCTGCAGGCAGAGGTGATCATCCCGGTTCCTGTGTTTCAGCAAGGAGAAGGGGTTATTATTCCAATCTATTTTTGCTTTAGAAACTGAATGTGTCTATTTTAAATCTAATAACCCTCAACGTTTATCCTTGTACCCAAGTTCCGTATGGAACTCTTCAGTCAATTATTTTGGCAATGGAGCCTGGGGATTTTATGGTTTTCCTGGAAATTCAGGATGCGTATCTGCATGTTCCTATTATGCCACCCCACCACCAATTTCTATGGTTTGCTGTCCTGCAATAGCATTTCAGGCACTACCCTTTGTTCTATCAACGGCCCCTCTGGTCTTTAGCATAATAATGGCGGTTATGACGACCTACCTCAGGTGTCGGGGAATCAGTATACTACCATATCTGGATGACCTTCTGATATTGGCACAGTCACCAGATGTTTTACAACTCCATCTCCAACTGACCATTGCCTGCCTACAGAAGCACGGCTGGAACATCAATTGGAAGAAATCCCCTCTTTCTACTTCATGGTCCATATGGTATCCACAGGATACCTTGGGGTATAGGCGATGGCGACAGACATCGGGCACCTCAGTTAAAGTTTTCAGCCTCGCAGAATGCACTGGGGTCCCTCTCCTATACCCCACCCCTGAGCCAAGGCATCTCAGTTTCGTAGGTGCCCGGCTCGGAGTCTGATCACCATATTCAGAGGAACACGGTCAGGCGGCACTGACAGAGGTGTCCTGCATTCTGGCTTGGGCGGAGGACATTCTCCCTGCCATCTCGGCAGTGTTCATACCGGGAGTCCTCAACTGGGAAGCAGACTTTCTCAGCCGTCAAGACATGCATCCAGGGGAATGGTCTCTTCACCAGGAGGTGTTTCAACTACTGGTGAACAACTGGGGGTCCTCCGGAGATAGACCTCATGGCCTCCCGACACAGCAACAAGCTACCTGTGTATGGGTCAAGAACAAGAGATGCAGCGGCTCTTCTGGTAGACGCTCTGTCGGTTTGGTGGACCTTCAGGTTTGCGTACCTCTTCCCTCCGTTCTCCCTTCCTCGAGTAATTTTGAAAATTCAAGCAAGAAGAAGGCATGCTCCTGTTGATAGCTCCAGTGTGGCCCAGACGTCACTGGTACTCGGATCTTTGGAGCCTTCATAGACACTCCGATGCAGTTGCCTCAACGTCCGGACCTGTTGTCTCAGGGTCCTTGCCTTTACCAGGACCTCAGTCGTCTGTCTTTGCCGGCGTGGCTGTTGAGACAAGGTCCAGGGGTTTTTCCAGCTCTGTAGTTAACACCATGCTCGGAAGCCTGCATCTGCAAGAATTTACCACAGAGTGTGGCATACTTTCTTTGGTGTCGCCCTAGAGGCTGTGATCCTCAGGTGTTGAGGGTTTCGGCTTTCCTACAGGCGGGCTTAGATCACGGTCTTTGCCTTGCTTCCCTGAAGGTGCAAGTTTCTGCCCTGTCAGTGTGGTTTCAGCGTAGGATTGCTACTCTTCCTGATGTCCGCACCTTTCTGCAAGATGTCCTTCGTATTCAGCCTCCCTTTGTTCCACCAGTGGATCCTTGGGATTTGGCTGTGGTCCTGAGGGCTCGCCATGCACCACCATGTGAACCACTGGGCTCAGTGGATTTAAAATGGCTTACAGCTAAGACTGTATTTCTTCTGGCCATTGCTTAGGCCAGAAGGGTGTCAGAATTGGGGGTACTCTCATGTCGCCCTCCTTTTCTGATTTTTCATAGGGATAGGGTGGTGCTTCGCACTCGCCCTGGTTTCCTACCTAAGGTGGTATCTAGTTTCCACATTAATGAGGAAATTATAGTGCCAGCCTTTAAATCCCCAGACCTTTCGGCTGGTAAGGCCTCCTTGGATGTGGTACGTGCTCTTAGGCTTTATGTTGACCGTACCAATTCTTTTCGGAAGTCGGACTCTTTGTTTGTCCTCTATGGTTTCCGTAAGAAGGGTTGGCCTGCCACTAAGCAAACTTTGGCAGGATGGATTCGCATGGCGATTTCTGAGTACCATCCTCTGTTAGGGCTCATTCTACTCAGTCTGTGGATTTTTCATGGGCAGCTCGCTGTGGTGCCTCTGCTGTTCAGCTTTGCAAGGCAGCCACATCTTCTGTCCATACCTTTGTTGAGGTATTATGCATTCCATACCTTCGCCTCTTGGGATGCTTTCTTTGGGCGGCGGATTCTTCTTTCAGCACAGGAGCGTTCCCACCCTTAAAGGATACTGCTTTGGGACATCCCCAAGGTATCCTGTGGATACCCTATGGACCCTGACGTAGAAAATATGAGATATGGTAAGAACTTACCCTTGTTATCTCTATTTCTATGAAGTTCATAGGGTTCCACAGGACTCCTGCCCTGTCGTGCCTGTATTGCAGATGGGCTTTCATCTGGTCACCGTTTTTTTCCGTCTCCTTCTGGTGAAAATGTGATTCTTGTGTGTTCCAGAACTTTCTTCTCTCTTTCCTCTCCTCCTCCGGCCTATGGCTTGTCTGCCGCCATCGCCTATACTGCAAGGTATCCTGTGGCACCCTATGGACTTCGTAGAAATAGAGATAACAAGGGTAAGTTCTTACAATAGCTCATATTTTCTGCAACACAGCAGATGGCACTTCTGGATTCTCAGACACAAAGGGTATTTCTGCCAGAGAACAAGATTGTGGCCCTACCATTGTGCATATGCAAATTTCTATGCAAGCAAGGGTAGCGATTCTATCAGTGATGCAGTTCCTTGGGTCGATGGTATCCACCTTCGACATGGTGGGATGTGCTCAGTTCCATTCCAGGCCTCTGCAAAAATTGATTCTCTCTAGTTGGAACAGACAGTATCATTTAATAAGGTCCCAGAGGATCCTTCTCACTCCAGAGGTTTGTCTCTCGTGGTGGCCACAAAAGAATCATGTGGATAAAGGTTGCCCATTCTGGATTCCAAATTGGGTGCTTCTCACCACCACGGATGCCAGTCTTCGCGGGGGGGGGGCAGTGACAAGTCATCACACCTTTCAACGAAGATGGACAAACCAGGAAAGTCATCTGCCCATAAACATTCTGGAGCTTGGAGCAGTATACAAAGCACTCATCGTGTCACAGAACTTGCTCCAGGGCAGGGCCGGTCCCGATCCAGTCTGACAACGCGACCACTGTAGCCTATCTTAATCATTAGGGAGGCACGCAAAGTCATGCAGCCATGAGGGAAGTAACAAACATTCTGGTTTGGGCAGAACGTCATCTTCCGGCGATCTAGGCCATATTCGTCCCGGGAGTTCTCATTTGGGAAGCGACTTCCTAAGTCATGAGGCCATACATGCCGGAGAGTGATCTTTCCACCTGGGGTTTTTTCAATTCCTGGTGAACAAATGGGGCCTACCAGACATAGACCTCATGGCATTATGTCACAACCACAAGGTGTCCAGGTAGAGAGATTCCACAGCAGCCTTCATGGAAGCGTTAGCAGTAAGATGGGACTTCAAGCTGGCATATCTCTTTCCTCCGATTTCCCTCCTCCCAAGGGTTCTCGGGAAATTCAAGCAGAAAGGCTGAACAGTAATACAAGTGGCACCTGCTTGATCCAAACGTCATTGGTTCACCGACATACGGATTCTATCCATAGACAGTCTGTATCCTCTTTCTCTATAGCTGGATCAGGGTCCCTGCCTCTGCATCTGGACTTACTTCGCCTGTCTTTCACGGCATGGCTATTGAGTCTTCCATCTTATGAGCCAAGGGTTTCTCCTGCTCTGTGATTCAAATGATGCTTAGGGCATGAAAGCTTTTCTCTGCATCTATTAGAGTTTGGCTTTCTTTTGGTCAATGGTGTTCCCACAGAAAATATGACCCTAAGGTGTTTAGGGTTTCCTCGGTTCTGGCTTTTCTCCAGGCTGGATTGGACCTTGGTCGCCTGGCCACTTTGAGAGTTTCTGCACTGTCAGTCTGGTTCCAGAGTGAGATTGCTTCTTTACAAGATGTTAGAATTTTTTTCAGGGGGTGCTCTGTTCTCTGTAGATTTGAAATGATGATTTCTTGTCGTTGGTGATTTTTCACCAGTATAGAGGGTTACCTTCCTAAGGTAGTGCCCCGTTTTAATGTGAATGAAGAGATTGTGGTTCCAGCTTTTCAGTCTTCAGACCTTTCTGTAGGTGAAGCCCCCCTGGATGTAGTTTGCGCTCTCTGGGCCTGATTCAGACCCACTCGCGAGCGGCTGTCCGCTCGCAAGTGGGTCGATGTTATGGACTGAGCATGCGCACGACGGAGGGAGCTCCGTCGTGCGCATGCGCCAGACGCGACGAGCGAAGGAAAGTCCTTCGCTCGTTGTGTCCGATCAAAGGGGGCGTGCTGTCAATGTTGATTGACAGCACGCCCCCTTTGGTGGGCGTGCCGGGGGCGTGCCTCCCTGACGGGGGCGTTCCCAAGGGAACGCCTCCCGTCAGAAGCCGGCCCACTGACATCACTAGTGATGTCAGTGGGAGTGATTTTGGCTCTGATAGAGCCAAAATCACTCCGGAGCTTGCGGTTGAAAACCTCAACCGCAGGCTCCGGCTCACAAATTCGATGGTCGCGATGGTCTCGACCATCGCGACCATCACAATGCACGCTCGTATAGCCTGTGGGTGGTGACCCACAGCTATACGAGCGTCCAGGAGGACGCTCCATGAAAATGGAGCCCGGCCCTCATTCAGAGCGTGCGCTCTGCTCAGAGCGTACGGCTCTGAATGAGGGCCTCTGTATCTATGTGGAGCGTACAAACTTTTTTTTTAATACTCTTTTTGTGTGTTATGGTTTTCACAAATGAGGATGGCCAGCTAACAAACAGACTCTGGCTAAATAGTTACTTATGACTATCTCAGGTATACACACAGACTGATCTTCCTGTTCCAAACACGATGACAGCACATTCTACTTGGTCTGTAGGTCCATCATGGGCATTTAGTCATGGTGCCTCTGTTGTGCAAGGCAACCACGTGGTCTTCTGTTCACACTTTTCGCAGATTCTATGCCTTTGATACTTTTGCCTCTAAGGAGAACTCTTCACCCTAAGGAAGCATTCTTTCTGCTTAGGAGCACCCCCACCCTTAAGAGAACTGCTTTAGGACATCCCCATGGTATCCTTGTGGATCTCTATAGAACCTAAAGAAGAAAATAAGTTATAGTACACTTACCTTTGATAACTCTATTTCTTCAAGGTCGATGGGGTCTACAGGGCACCCACCCTGAGGCACCTGGCTGCATTGGGTAATAATTATTTTGGTCACGGATTCCCTCATCTTGTATGAGAGTTTCTGGTGTACGATTGTTCTTCCTTCTCCTGCCTTGGACTTGTTTACAAACTGAATGCCTGTGGCCAGGGACGGGGTGTTTGTGGAGGAGGACCAGAGGCATCCTGGAAGCTGTTTGGTGCCTGGATCACTCCAATCACATTATCCCCATGGTATCCCTGTGGACCTCGAAGAAAAAGAGTTATCAATGGTAAGTCTACCATAACTCTTATTTTCTTCAGGGTCCATAGGGTTCCACAGGGAGACATTGTAGGTGGGACCTGGAGGAGCGGACACCAACAGTAAAGCTTTTCAATCCCGGGATGCTTGAGTACTCCCCTTCCCTATAATCTGCCCACAGCCTGAGGGCATTTTAGTTTCGTTGGTGTCCGGCAAGGAGCTGGACCACCACTATAAAAGGGGGCTGCCTTGTGCAGCCTAAGCTTTTATTTTTTTATTTTATTTCTACCAGAGGTGAGCAGCACCAGACTGTCCTCCAGACGTCTGTGCTGCCACCCCATCACCCCTCTGCGGCGCCTTGACACCAAGCCTGTGCTAGGTACTTCTGGTGGGGATCCAAGGGGGACTAGCTAGCAGGCTCCCCAGAATGCAGCTCAGAATCCAGGGGACAGGTAAGGCGGAGCTCTGTTGCGGGGACCCGCTTATTAGTGCAGTTTTGTCTCAGACCACCTGGCATTAACATACTGGCGCAGAGGCATATTTTAAAGGTCAGGGAACCCCCAGCCCAGGGCGCCGTTCCACTGCGGTCCAGTTCCCTGTGTTGCTTCTCCCTCACCCATCGCCCCGTCAGACGCGCGGCAGCCATTTTAGGCAAGCAGTCTCCGGGAATTGCTGGATCCACTCTCCCTGTATACCTCTCCAAAGGGCCAGGTTATACAGCGCTATATCCTACCAGCCACTGCAGTCTGTGTAGTTGATAATAGTGCCCGTTGCAGACATGTAATGTTCTTTTCTGATTTATATGTGACTTGTGCTAATCTCAGTGTTATAACGGACAGTATAGAAAAACAATCTTCTGCTATACCTTGTTATACTAAGCAGGAGCTGACAACCAATGGCTCTTTTGTGTTTCCTTTGCGGCTTCAGTCTTGGCAGCCCCCCACTGGTAATGAGAGCGCTGGTCTCTGAAGTGATCACTTCTGATCGCGTCAGAGGCCAGCGTTCCCAGTGATGCAGTGTGCTGGTGACGTCATGACGTCTCCTGTGATGTGAGGAGCCCGCGCGCGATCCAGCGATGGCGGGACTCGGGAGCCCTGACGGCATGGAGACAGGTAAGTTGTCTCATAGGGTGTGGGAGGGGAGGGGGAGCTAGTACTGAGGGCACTACCTTAGGGGGCATGACTACAGGGAGCTTTGCAGAAGGGGTACAACTAATGGGGGCAGTGCTTAATAGGCACAACTACAGGGGGCATTGCAGAAGGGGCACAACTAATGGGGGCAGTGCTTAATGGGCACAACTACAGGGTGCACTGCAGAAGGGGCACAACTACTAGGGGCATTGCTTAACGGGCACACCTACAGGGGGCATTGCAGAAAGGGCACAGCTACAGGGGGCATTGCTTAATGGGCACAGCTACAGGGGCTATTGCAGAAGGGCCTCAACTACAGGGTGCATTGATTAATGGGCACAACTACAGGAGGCTTTGCAGAAGAGGCACAGCAACGGGGGCATTGCATATTTTCAATGTGCTGGGCTCCCCCAATGTGACTAAAAACGGGGGTGTGACAAGGTCATGTGACAGCTAGGCCACGCCCCACTATTTGCACGTGCTCCCACGCTATCGGCTTTTTAACTTGACTACAGATATTTTTTAGCTCTGACTGGTTGGCCACCCCTGGTCTAGAGCGTCATTGTACCTCACACTTGTGAGGGCTATCACATACTTCATACCGCATTGCCCACTACCTTGTGCCATATCTAATGCGGTTGCATGCTCCCTGGTCTCATGTAGGCTGCTGCACATTGCATTGTGCCATATATAGCGCTGTAGCTCCAGGGGGCCACCAGTAGTGCAGTTGCACACTATATTGTCTATATATATATATATATATATATATATATACATATGTGTGTGTGTGTATATATATATATATATAGCGCTGTTGCATATTATATTGGGTCATATATAGCACGACTGCACACTACATTGTGCCATATTTCACATACTGTGGGGTGTTCACTGCACTGTATCATTACTATGGCTGGCAGAGGAAAGAATAACAAACAGCCTCAGGATCCTGCCCCTATTCTGTTGTCGGTTAATTCCTGCTCAGCGGGCTTAGCCCCAGAGGACTTCATTCAGGATGGGTTTTACACTAATTGTTACACAGCCCCAGGTCCCTCAGTCGCGGTGCCTCTCCCTCAGGAGCCTCCCTTGGCAGATGCTGGCAAAACGTATGGAACAGAGAACAGTCCCCGTAGTGACTCCCCCTATGGGATGGCCACAGCAGGTACTCCTTGCAAATCCTCTGCCTCCCCTATGGGTACACATGCTGTCTACCTCAGTACAATGTTTGGCTACTACCTTTACAGCCTTGCAGCAAATGGTACAAAGGGAAAAGGCTTTGTCTACTAAACCCTCTAAACGTGCTCTGTTATCCTCCCAGTCCACTCAGTTATCTGATTCTGAAATATCATCTAGGTAGGCAGAAGATGCAGACCTCTCTCACTCTGACTCCGGAGAAGAGCCACCCTCTAAACTAGATATACCTGCTGTTGTCAGAGCTGTAAAATCCATTTTGCAAAAAGAGGATGAACCCACTCCTAAAAAAGAATGCTTTTTAAATGACTAAAGGTAGTTTTTCCAGCGTTCCCTCAACCAGACCAGCTATCTGATCACATGAGTGAAGCATGGATCATGCCTGGTAAAAGATTTCAAATCCCAAATGGTTCAGTTCCTTTTACCCTCTTTCAGCTATTGATTGCACTAAATGCGAAGTTCCCCCGGTGGTGGATTCTCATGTAACTTGTTTGGTTAAAAATGCCACCTCCTTGAAGGAGACTACAGATAGACATATAGTAGCTTGTCATAATCTATTTACTCTCTTACAGGAGCTATTACTTGTCCTGCTAAGGCTATGGCCTGGGTGGCGAAAGCCATTGAGAGTTGAGCAGAGTCCCTAGAAGAAACACTTCCCCCTGATGATTCAAGGGAGCAACTCTCCTATGTATCTCACATTAGGGATGCAGCCTCCTACTTAGGAGAAGCAGCTATGGATACTGCTCTCCTGGCCTCCAGGATATCTGCCACTTCGGTATTGGCCCGCCATATAATTTGGCTCCATTCCTGGAAAGCAGATACAGACTCTGGAGTCTCTCCCTTATTCGGGAGACATCCTATTTGGTCCAGAGCTAGATAAAATTGTGACTACTTTAGCTGCTTCCAAGAAGACGTTCCTGACACCCTCTCAAAGGATGGTACATTTGGGAGCCCTCCTGGACTCTTGAGTTCGGAGAATCTTCCTGACTGCAGATAAGATTTCAGCACTACAGTACAGACTACGCAGACTGCTTCACAATCTCAGAGTGTCGATTCACTCTGCAATGCAGGCCTTATAATCAATGGTGTCCACCTTCGACATGGTGGAGTTCACCCAGTTTCACTCCAGGCCCCTACAACACCTGATCCTCTCCAGGTGGAACAGTCTACCCCATCTGCTCAAATCCCAGACGATGAGCATCCCCCCAAAGGTTCACTTGTCCATAGCCTGGTATCTACAGACTTCCCATTTGAACCAGGGACGTCCCTATTGGATCCCGGACTGGGCTCTCCTCATCACGGACGCAAGCCTCCGAAGTAGGGGCACAGTAATCTGCCAGCACTCTTTCCAGGGCCGATAGTCCCCAGTCAAAGCAGTGTTGCCAATCAACATCCTGGAACTTTGAGCCATCTACAGAGCTCTCTTGCTCAGAATATTCTGAAAAACAGGCCAGTACAAGTACAGTCCGACAATGCCAAGGCTGTGGCCTACCTCAATCACCAAGAGGGCACTCGAAGTCAGTCAGCAGTGACAGAAGTGTTCCGCATTCTCACCTGGACCAAACATAATCTCCCAGCCATCTCCACAGTGTTCAACCTGGGGAGTCTCAATTTGACGTGCATGCAGGAGAATGGTCTCTACATCCAGAAGTCTTTCAGCTTCTAGTGGATAAATGGAGTCTTCCGGAGGTGGATCTCATGGCCTCCAGACACAACAACAAACTTCCAATTTATGGAGTGAGAACAAAGGACCCCGTTGTGGCCTTCATAGAGGCATTGCGGGTGAAATGGAACTTATAATTTGCATATCTCTTCCTTCTAATAATTAGAGTTATGGTAGACTTACCTTGATAACTCCTTTTCTTTGAAGTCCATAGGGTCCACAAGGATACCATGGGGGATATTATGGTTGGAGAGATTCAGGCACAAAGCAGGTAAAGCTTCAGCTCCCAGGATGCCTTGGGTCCACCATATGTACCCCTCCCCTAGCCACAGGCCTTCAGTTTAGTTAAGCCTCAAGGCAGGATAAGGAATTGCAATCGTACAACAGAAACACTCAGCCCAAATTAGGGAATCTTTTGACAAAAATAAAAAACTACCCATGCAACCAGGTGTGTCCGGGTGGATGCCATGTGGATTCTATGGACTTCGAAGAAAAGGAGTAATCAAGGTAAGTCTACCATTAATCTAATTTTATTCAGGGTCCATAAGGATCTACAGGTATACCATGAGGATGTCCTAAAGAATTTTCCCTAGGGTGGGGGACGCTCCTGAGAAGAAAGGAGAACTCGTCGCCCAAAGGAAGCATCCTGAGAGGCAAAAGTATCAAAGGCATAGAACCTAAGAAAAGTGCGACAGAAGACCACGTGGCTGCCTTACACAATTGTTCGGCAGAGGCACCATGACCAAATGCCCATGATGGCCCTACAGATCGAGTAGAATGTGCTGTCACCGTGCTTGGAACAGGGAGATCAGCCTGTGTGTACACCTGAGAGATAGTCATGTGTAGCCATCTCACCAGAGTCTACTTGTTAGCTGGCCATCCTCGTTTATGAAAACCATATAATACATATGAGCATCTGATTTTTCTAATGGAGTGTATGCTCCACATAAATACGGAGAGCACGAACTACATACACGGAGGCTTCACCTACAGAAAGATCTGGAGCCTGAAAAGCTGGAACTTCAATTTCTTCTTTCACATGAAAACTGGACACTACCTTAGGAAGGTAACACTCCCTTGTACGAAGAACAGCTTTATCCTGGTGAAAAATCAAAAAAGGGGAGTGACAAGAAAGTGCTGCCAAATCAG
The DNA here is from genome assembly GCA_031769625.1 of Taudactylus pleione. Classification (NCBI taxonomy): domain Eukaryota; kingdom Metazoa; phylum Chordata; class Amphibia; order Anura; family Myobatrachidae; genus Taudactylus; species Taudactylus pleione. Next base: position 67,409 of record JAUIMM010000905.1, read on the forward strand.
AGACTCTGCGTGCAGAAGAGATAGCAAGGGGAAAAAGTGTCTTTGCTATCAACCATTTTAAATCTGCAGAGTCCAGAGGTTCAAATGGAGGAACTTGTAGCCCTTCAAGAACAAAGGACAATCCACGGTGCTACCGGTGGAACAAAAGGAGGCTGAACTCGCAGAACTCCTTGAAAAAAATTCTAACATCTGGTAATGATGCAATCTTCCTCTGGAACCAGACTGACAATGCAGAAACCTGCACCCTCAAAGTGGCCAGGCGGAGACCACGGTCTAAACCCGCCTGGAGAAAAGCCAGTTCCCTGGAAATCCTAAACACCTTAGGATCATACTTCCTATGGGAACACCACTGACCAAAATAATGCCAAACTCTGTAATATATGTGGGCAGAGGCAGGCTTCCGTGCCCTCAGCATCGTCAATTGGACAAACCTTTTGCTCTTAGGATGGAAGATTCTAGAGCCACGCCGTCAAAGCCAGGCGAGGTAAGTGCGGATGCTGGCAGGGACGCTGCGTTAGCAGATCCTGCCATAGAGGAAGAGGATATGGACTGTCTATTGACAAATTCTGTATGTCGTTGAACCAATGATGTCTGGGTCAAGCTGGAGTCACCAGTATTACTGTTCTGCCTTCCTGCTTGAATTTCCTGAGAACTCTTGGGAGGAGGGAGAACGGAGGAAACAGATATGCCAGCTTGAATTCCCATCTTCCAGTGCGTCCATGAAGATTGCTGATGGGTCTCTAGACCTGGACCCGTACCTGGGCCCCTTGTGGTTGTGGCGTGATGCCATGAGATCTCTCTTCTTAGACTCTTTGAAACACTCCCGGAGCGAGAGACCATTCTCCGGGTTGTATGTCCTGGCGACTTAAGAAGTCTGCTTCCCAATTGAGTACTTCTGGTATGAACATTGCGGAGATGGCCGAAAGACTACGTTCTGCCCAAATAAGAATCCTTGTAAAACAGATCGAAGAATCCCGCACCAGAATTTAGAAACCAAATCTTTAGAACCAACTGTAATGCTCATAAATCATAAATATGATAATTCACTGTGTTGGTGGTGCTCCCCAGGAAACCTCTAGACTAGAGCTAGATCAGAAATGTCCCTTGCTGAGGCAGTCTTACTGTTATATGTAATGATATAATTAAAACATAGCTTTTAATGTCATGTAAATCTAAAATATAAGGGATATATAGTAGACTCTAGAAAGTGATTATGAGTCTCCCTTGTATTAAAAATGGTGACAAAGATATTGGCGAAAAATATTAATTCAACACTCATGTCTGGGCTGTGAGTAATGACATGTCACTGCCCCCCATGTTGGAGAAAGCGAAGATCTCTTCCAATTGATGAGCCAGCTGTGCTTTTGTAAGCAGGCTATGGTCAGTTGAAGATGGTTTTATAAAACAACTAGAGTCTGTGCCAATATCAGAAGGTCGTCCAGATATGGCAGAATTCTGACTCCCTGATGCCTGAGATAAGCCATCATGACTGCCATTATTTTGGTAAATACCCGGGGAGTCGTAGATAGGCCAAAGGGTAGAGCCAAAAATTGGTAATGTTGCTGAAGGACAGCAAACAGTAAAAATTGCTGGTGGGATGGTATAATAGGAACATGCAGATATGCATTCTGAATGTCCAGGGAAACCATGTAATACCCCAGGCTCCATTGCCAAAATAATTGGCGAGTTTCCATACAAAACTTAGGTACATGGATAAACCTGTTACGGGTTTATAGATTTAGTATAGGGCGATAAGTCCCATTCGGTTTCTAAACCAGATATAGATTGGAATAATAACCCCTTCCCTGTTGTGACACAGGAACCTGGATTATTGCCCTCACCTGCAGCAGGGAGTTAATAGCTTCCTGAAGGGCCAAAGCCTTGACCGCATCTGATAGAGGATCTGTGCAAAAAAACTTCTGGGGAGGATGCCTCCTGAAAGTGAAGGCATACCCCTGAGAGACCACTTCTCTGACCCAGGCATCTGTTATTTGACAATCCGCAAACTGAAGAAGTCGGTCTCCCACCCTGGGATCCCCCAGGAGGAGGCCTGCCCCATCAGTCTGGGGATTTGTTGTCCGGTTTAGAAGCTGGATGTCTTGCCAGGCCAGACCTCTTAGTTTGTCGCCTTGACATTTTGCGAAAATTAGATGTCTTAGAGGAAGGCTGTTCCCTTGCTCATCCCTGCAGACTGAAACCTGCCTAGACTTTATAGTCACCATAGATGGCAGACCTGCTGACTTTCAAGCCACCAGAGTAGCTATTATTTTATCCAACTCTACTCCAAAAAGTACTTTTCCATAGAATGGTAAATCTTCCAGCGCCTTCTTTGATCCTGTATCAGTTTTCCAGGATCTTAACCAAAGGGCCCTGCGTGCCACTATTGAAGCTGTTGATGCTTTAGAAGCTAAAATTCCAGCATCTACTGCAACTCCTCCCAGATAGGAAGCCACTTCCCGTATGTGGGAGATATACATCTGTTCTCTGGTAGCATTTGGTAGAGAATCTTTCAATGCTCCCAACCATTCTTCAACAGCTCTGGCTACCCAGGCTCCAGCCATAGCTGGACGAGTAACAGCTCCAGACGATGAAAAGATAGTCTTAAGATATGCTTATTTTTTCTATCCGTGGAATCCTTCAGGGAAGATGCTGACGGAATAGGCAATGTAGCATATCTGAGTAAATTTGTTACATGAGTATCCACAGTAGGAGGCACCTCCGGCTTAGTACTTACAGAAGCCGGGAAAGAATACAACGATGTTATTTTCTTGTTCACATAAAAACGTTTGTCAGGGTTACCCCATGCCTCATCCATATGCTCAATGAGCTGTTCAGATACAGGGAACTCCGTTTTGACCACCTTCCGGTGGTGATTAAACATTGGAGCCTTCACCAAAGAAGGAACATCCATTGTGGACAGATGGTCCTCTTCCTCTGAGCTAGACCCTGGAGAGGAACCTTGCACATCATCTGCATCCTCTTGACGATGCATCCGAATTCATATGTCGAGCAGACTGATAAAAAGATAACTTGCACTTAGGCGTCTTAGTAACTACCGATCTGCTATCAACATTAGATGGGGCCATACTCTGACTAGAATGGCCATCAACATCCTTCCAGGAAGGATGCATAGGAGGTGCAAACATGGCATGCTGTGTACACCCCATCCAAGGAGGCATAGTGGGAGCAGCCATACGATCATGCTTCATTACCTGGGACAAAGAGGAGACCCAAGATGGCTCTTGCCCAGGGACAGGTAAACTGGACTGGTGAGGTGGCTCTTTGGGGCATATTCAATTGGGTGCGAGAATAGCAAAAAAAACGCACTTGCTATTCAATTAGGTGCGTGTTTTGTTTTTCACGCACCTTCAGAGCAACTGTGATTTTTCCTAAACTCGTAATTTTTTAGGAAAAATCAGTGGGACTTGCTCTGCCCCCCCCCCCCCCCCCTTAGGACTAATTGAGCAATTGGAAGTTTCCAGTTAGCTTAATTAGTCCTTAATTACTTACCTTCTGCAGCGCTGTCTTCTGCATTCAATGTCGGGAGCCGGCTCTTCTGCAGCAGGGTGAGTATGTCAGTGTGTGTGGTGGTTGTAAGTGTGTATGTGTGTGTGTGTGGCCCCCGGAATGGGCGCTGGGAGAACTACATCTCCAGGCAGCCCTTGCCCCTCCCACCAGCCCCTGGAGCCCCCAGGACTCCCAGTAGCCCCCTCTCCAGTAAGAAGAGAGAGGGGAGGCCATCGGGAACCGTGGAGACCCCCGTCCAGGTAAATAAAGAATTTTTTAATTTTTTTTTTATTTACGCCGCTCGCGATTTTCAGACCACTATTTTTGAAATTGAAAACCGCGGGTATCGGGAGCGCGCATACTCCCACGATTTATAAATTGGGTGCAAGGTTTTTTTTCCTCTTGCCCAATTGTATATATCGACATTCGGACCTAGCCTGTCTGTCTTTAACGGCTTGGCTTTTGAGACATCCCTCCTAACGGCTAAGGATTTTTCCAGCGCTGTGGTACAGACCATGCTAAAAGCACATAAACTAGCCTCTGCCAGGATTTACCACAGAATATGGCATACATATTTACAATGTTGTGCTCCAAGAAACTATGACCTTGAGGTCTTTAAGGTTTCTAGAATCCTTGCCTTTCTTCAAGCTGGATTGGATCTAGGCCTCCGCCTAGCATCTATGAAAGTGCAGGTCTCTGCTTTGTCTATCTGGTTTCAGCGCAGAATTGCTCCTATACCGGATGTTCACACCTTCATGCAGAGTGTTCTACGGATACAACCTCCCTTTGTCCCTCCTGTGGCTTCATCGGATTTGTCAATGGTGCTCCAAGCACTTCAGGAACCTCCATTTGAACCCCAGGAATCAGTGAATGTCAAATGGCTCACTATGTAGACTCTGTTTCTACTGGCTTTAGCATCTGCCCGTAGGGTATCGGACATAGGGGTGCTTTCACGTCTGTTCCCCTTTTTGATATTTCATCAGGACAGGAATGTTCTTCGAAAAACGCCCAGGCTTCCCAAGGTGGTTTCTCGCTTCCACCTGAATAAGGAAATTGTGAGTCCGGCCTTTAATTCACCAGACCTCGCGGCAGGTGAGGCTTCTGTGGATGTGGTCCGTGCTCTGAAGATCTACATGGAACGTACTAGTACAGGAAATCGGACTCCCTCTTCATTTTATACAGGTTTTAGAAGAAGGGATGGCCAGCTAACAGACTCTGGCCAGATGGCTTCCTGCTCCGGTATCTGCTCATTCTACTTGCTCTGTGGGTCCAGTGTGGCGCTTCAGCTGAACAGCTATGCAAGGCGGCCGGCCATGTGGTCTTCTGCCCACACCTTTCTTAGGTATTATATTGATACCTTTGCCTCTCAGGATACTTCCTTCGGGCTCAGCTCAGGAGCGTCCCTGCCCTGGAAACAACTGCTTTTGGACATCCCCTTTGACTCCCCTGTGGAGCCCTATGGACTGAAGAAGAAAAGGAGCTTTATGGTAAAACTTACCCTTGTTAACTCTTTCTTCAAAGTCCATAAGGTCCACAGGGCTCCTGCCCTGATGCATCTGGCTTATATGGGTTTATTCTCTTGGTCACTTGTTTCCTTCTCTGTGAGTGTGATTCTTCAGTGTACCAGTCTTCCTTCTCTCCTATCCTACTCCTGCCTTGGACTTGTTAAGAAAACTGAAGTGCTCTCAGGCTGTGGATGGGGTATAGGCGGAAGGACCGGAGCATCCTGGGATTGAAAAGCTTTTCTGTTGGTGTCTGGTCCTCCACGTCCCATCTACACCCCATTGTCTCCCTGTGGACCCTATGGACTTCAAAGAAAGAGAGTTAACAAGGGTGGTTTTCTTTTTATTAACCCTGTGTCAGACCCATGTCACAGAGGCTCCAGTGAAGGCTGATTCTGATGAGTTAATGACAGCAGTTAAAAATTGGGATCTCTTGCAGATGGGTCCATGACAGGGAGCTCTGAACTTGCATATAGATATAAGGGGCCTCTGAGCTGGCATATAGGCATAGGGGGGGTGCTCTGGGCTGGTATATAGACCTAATTGGAGGATCTAGTCTGGCATATAGACATGCGAGAGTCTGGGATGGCATATAAAATGTGTGCTTTGGGTTGGCATATAGACATAAGGGTCCTCTGGTCTGGCATATAAAGACATAAGAGAAGTACTGGGTGGCACATAGACATAAGGGGGCTCTGGGCAGCACACAAAGACAAGGGGGGGCTATTGGCTGGCATATAGACAATGAGTGGGATACTGGCTGGCATATAAAAACATAAGGGGACTCTGAGCTGGCATATAAAGGCAAGGGGGGTGCTGGCAGGCATATAAAGACTTAAGGGGCATCTGGCTAGCATATAAAGACATAAGTGGGGCTCTGGGTACTATATCAAAACAAGGGGGCTCTGGCTGGCATATAGACAATGAGTGGGATCCTGGCTGGCAAATAAAGACAAGGGGGGCTCTGGTTGGCATATAAAGACATAAGGGGGCTCTGGGTGGTACATAAAGACTTAAGGGGCATCTGGCTAGCATATAAAGACATAAGGGGCATCTGGCTAGCATATAAAGACATAAGTGGGGCTCTGGGTAGTATATCAAAACAAGGGGGGGCTCTGGGTGGCATACAGATGTGTCCACATACATCCATCCTCCATGCGCTACAAGTTGCACCACACAACGCGGATGCTCCATGTGACTTGGTAGCAACAAGCAGCTTTTTGTGCAATTTTTTATCCTTCAAATATGTCTTATTCACACAGCGATGTGACTAGATAGCACAGGAAGCTTCTGCTGGTTACAATGATATACAGCATGCCTATGTTCTCTGTGTGTGTATGTACATGTGATGTGAATAGATAGCACAGGCAGCTTCTGCTGGTTACAATGATATACAGCATGCCTATGTTCTGTGTGTGTGTGTGTGAGTGTATGTATATGTGATGTGAATAGATAGCACAGGCAGCTTCTGCTGGTTAATATGATATACAGCATGCCTATGTTCTGTGAGTGAGTGCGGGTGTATCTGCATACGAAACGCTACGTTACAGTGTTACAGCCGCTGACATTGTAACATAGCGTCTCACATGCAGATACACCCACACTCGCTCACATAACAAATACATGCTGCATATCATTTTAACCAGCAGAAGCTGTCTGTGCTATCTATTCACATCACATGTACATACACTCACACACACATACACACACAGAGAACATAGGCATGCTGTATATCATTGTAACCAGCAGAAGCTGCCTGTGCTATCTATTCACATCACATGTACATACACTCACACACACACACACAGAACATAGGCATGCTGTATATCATTGTAACCAGCAGAAGCTGCCTGTGCTATCTATTCACATCACATGTACATACACACACAGTCACACACACACAGAGAACATAGGCATGCTGTATATCATTGTAACCAGCAGAAGCTGCCTGTGCTATCTATTCACATCACATGTACATACACTCACAGTCACACACACACACACACACAGAGAACATAGGCATGCTGTATATCATTGTAACCAGCAGAAGCTGCCTGTGCTATCTATTCACATCACATGTACATACACTCACACACAGAGAACATAGGCATGCTGTATATCATTGTAACCAGCAGAAGCTGCCTGTGTTATCTATTCACATCACATGTACATACACTCACACACACACAGAGAACATAGGCATGCTGTATATCATTGTAACCAGCAGAAGCTGCCTGTGCTATCTATTCACATCACATGTACATACACTCACACACACACACACACACACACAGAGAACATAGGCATGCTGTATATCATTGTAACCAGCAGAAGCTGCCTGTGTTATCTATTCACATCACATGTACATACACTCACACACACAGAATATAGGCATGCTGTATATCATTGTAACCAGCAGGAGCTGTCTGTGCTATCTATTCACATCACATGTACATACACTCACACACACACAGAGAGAACATAGGAATGCTGTATATCATTGTAACCAGCAGAAGCTGTCTGTGCTATCTATTCACATCATATGTACATACACTCACAGTCACACACACACACACACAGAACATAGGCATGCTGCATATCATTTTAACCAGTAGAAGCTGCCTGTGCTATCTATTCACATCACATATACAGACAGTCACACACACACACACACAGAGAACATAGACATGCTGCATATCATTTTAACCAGCAGAAGCTGCCTGTGCTATCTATTCACATCACATGTACATACACTCACAGTCACACACACACACAGAGAACATAGGCATGCTGTATATCATTGTAACCAGCAGAAGCTGCCTGTGCTATCTATTCACATCACATGTACATACACTCACACACACACACACAGAGAACATAGGCATGCTGTATATCATTGTAACCAGCAGAAGCTGCCTGTGTTATCTATTCACATCACATGTACATACACTCACACACACACACACACAGAGAACATAGGCATGCTGTATATCATTGTAACCAGCAGAAGCTGCCTGTGCTATCTATTCACATCACATGTACATACACTCACACACACACACACACACACAGAGAACATAGGCATGCTGTATATCATTGTAACCAGCAGAAGCTGCCTGTGTTATCTATTCACATCACATGTACATACACTCACACACACAGAGAACATAGGCATGCTGTATATCATTGTAACCAGCAGGAGCTGTCTGTGCTATCTATTCACATCACATGTACATACACTCACACACACAGAGAGAACATAGGAATGCTGTATATCATTGTAACCAGCAGAAGCTGTCTGTGCTATCTATTCACATCATATGTACATACACTCACAGTCACACACACACACAGAACATAGGCATGCTGCATATCATTTTAACCAGTAGAAGCTGCCTGTGCTATCTATTCACATCACATATACAGACAGTCACACACACACACAGAGAACATAGACATGCTGCATATCATTTTAACCAGCAGAAGCTGCCTGTGCTATCTATTCACATCACATGTACATACACTCAGAGTCACACACACACAGAGAACATAGGCATGCTGTATATCATTGTAACCAGCAGAAGCTGCCTGTGCTATCTATTCACATCACATGTACACACACTCACACACACACACACACACAGATAACATAGGCATGCTGTATATCATTGTAACCAGCAGAAGCTGCCTGTGTTATCTATTCACATCACATGTACATACACTCATACACACACACACAGAGAACATAGACATGCTGCATATCATTTTAACCAGCAGAAGCTGCCTGTGCTATCTATTCACATCACATGTACATACACTCACAGTCACACACACACACACACACACACACACAGAGAACATAGGCATGCTGTATATCATTGTAACCAGCAGAAGCTGCCTGTGCTATCTATTCACATCACATGTACATACACTCACACACACAGAGAGAACATAGGAATGCTGTATATCATTGTAACCAGCAGAAGCTGTCTGTGCTATCTATTCACATCATATGTACATACACTCACAGTCACACACACACACACAGAACATAGGCATGCTGCATATCATTTTAACCAGTAGAAGCTGCCTGTGCTATCTATTCACATCACATATACAGACAGTCACACACATACACACACAGAGAACATAGACATGCTGCATATCATTTTAACCAGCAGAAGCTGCATGTGCTATCTATTCACATCACATGTACATACACTCACAGTCACACACACAGAGAACATAGGCATGCTGTATATCATTGTAACCAGCAGAAGCTGCCTGTGCTATCTATTCACATCACATGTACATACACTCACAGTCACACACACACAGAGAACATAGGCATGCTGTATATCATTGTAACCAGCAGAAGCTGCCTGTGCTATCTATTCACATCACATGTACACACACACACACACACAGAGAACATAGGCATGCTGTATATCATTGTAACCAGCAGAAGCTGCCTGTGTTATCTATTCACATCACATGTACATACACTCACACACACACACACACAGAGAACATAGACATGCTGCATATCATTTTAACCAGCAGAAGCTGCCTGTGCTATCTATTCACATCACATGTACATACACTCACAGTCACACACACACACACACAGAGAACATAGGCATGCTGTATATCATTGTAACCAGCAGAAGCTGCCTGTGCTATCTATTCACATCACATGTACATACACTCACACACACACACACACACAGAGAACATAGGCATGCTGTATATCATTGTAACCAGCAGAAACTGCCTGTGTTATCTATTCACATCACATGTACATACACTCACACACACACACACACACACAGAACATAGGCATTCTGTATATCATTGTAACCAGCAGAAGCTGCCTGTGCTATCTATTCACATCACATGTACATACACTCACACACACACACACACACACACAGAGAACATAGGCATGCTGTATATCATTGTAACCAGCAGAAGCTGCCTGTGTTATCTATTCACATCACATGTACATACACTCACACACAGAGAACATAGGCATGCTGTATATCATTGTAACCAGCAGGAGCTGTCTGTGCTATCTATTCACATCACATGTACATACACTCACACACACACAGAGAGAACATAGGAATGCTGTATATCATTGTAACCAGCAGAAGCTGTCTGTGCTATCTATTCACATCATATGTACATACACTCACAGTCACACACACACAAACACACAGAACATAGGCATGCTGCATATCATTTTAATCAGTAGAAGCTGCCTGTGCTATCTATTCACATCACATATACAGACAGTCACACACACACACACACACACAGAGAACATAGACATGCTGCATATCATTTTAACCAGCAGAAGCTACCTGTGCTATCTATTCACATCACATGTACATACACTCACAGTCACACACACAGAGAACATAGGCATGCTGTATATCATTGTAACCAGCAGAAGCTGCCTGTGTTATCTATTCACATCACATGTACATACACTCACACACACACACACACACACACACACAGAGAACATAGGCATGCTGTATATCATTGTAACCAGCAGAAGCTGCCTGTGTTATCTATTCACATCACATGTACATACACTCACACACACATACACACACAGAGAACATAGGCATGCTGTACATCATTGTAACCAGCAGAAGCTGCCTGTGCTATCTATTCACATCACATGTACAGACACTCACAGTCACACACACACACACAGAGAACATAGGCATGCTGTATATCATTGTAACCAGCAGAAGCTGCCTGTGCTATCTGTTCACATCACATGTACATACAGTCACACACACACAGAACATAGGCATGCTGTATATCATTGTAACTAGCAGAAGCTTCCTGTGCTATCTATTCACATCACATGTACATACACTCACACACACAGAGAACATAGGCATGCTATATATCACTGTAACCAGCAGAAGCTGCCTGTGCTATCTATTCACATCACATGTACATACACTCACACACACACACAGAGAACATAGGCATGCTGTATATCATTGTAACCAGCAGAAGCTGCCTGTACTATCTATTCACATCACATGTGCATACACTCACACACACATACACACACAGAGAACATAGGCATGCTGTATATCATTGTAACCAGCAGGAGCTGTCTGCTATCTATTCACATCACATGTACATACACTCACACACACACAGAGAGAACATAGGAATGCTGTATATCATTGTAACCAGCAGAAGCTGTCTGTGCTATCTATTCACATCACATGTACATACACTCACAGTCACACACACACAGAGAACATAGGCATGCTGCATATCATTTTAACCAGCAGAAGCTGCCTGTGCTATCTATTCACATCACATGTACAGACAGTCACACACACACACACACACACACACACACACACAGAGCATAGACATGCTGCATATCATTTTAACCAGCAGAAGCTGCCTGTGCTATCTATTCACATCACATGTACATACACTCACAGTCACACACACACAGAGAACATAGGCATGCTGTATATCATTGTAACCAGCAGAAGCTGCCTGTGCTATCTATTCACATCACATGTACATACACTCACAGTCACACACACACACAGAACATAGGCATGCTGTATATAATTTTAACCAGCAGATGCTGCCTGTGCTATCTATTCACATCACATGTACATACAGTCACACACACACACACAGAACATAGACATGCTGCATATCATTTTAACCAGCAGATGCTGCTTGTGGTATATATACGCATCACTGCGAATTAGACGCATTTTAAGGTAACAAGTCGCACAAAAGACGCTCAGTGTTACCGAGTCATGGCATTGCACGATTAGAAGGGCTGTTTAATGCGCAAGGAGGCTAGTGTATGAGGACCCATCTGTATAAAGATGGGTGACATAGGGGGGCCTCTGGGTGGTATATAAAGACAAGGGGGGTTCTGGGTGGTATATAAAGGCTCTGGCATATAAAGACTTAAGGGGGGTTCTGGGTGGTATATAAAGACTTAAGGGGGACTCTGGGTGGTATATAAAGGCTCTGGCATATAAAGACTTAAGGGGGATTCTGGGTGGTATATAAAGACTTAAGGGGGACTCTGGGTGGTATATAAAGGCTCTGGCATATAAAGACTTAAGGGGGGTTCTGGGTGGTATATAAAGACTTAAGGGGGGGTTCTGGTTATAATATAAAGACAAGGGGGGTTCAGGGTGGAATATAAAGACAAGGGCTCTGGGTGACACATAAAGAGAGCTCTGAGGGGCATATAAAAAAAAGGACGGGCTCTGGCTTTCATAAATGCATACGGGGCTCTGGGTGGTATATAAATACATAGTGGGTTCTGGGTGGTACATAAAGACATAAGAGGGGGGGTCTGGGTGGTATATAAAGATATAAGGGGGGGCTCTTGGTGGTATATAAAGATGGGTTCTGGGCTGGCATATAAAAACAAAGGGGGTAAGAGATTTGAATTAGTTTGAGTGTTTCTTAGAATAAGATTTTATCGGATTCCTGACCTAATTGCTGGGAGGTAAACTGTTATCATTAATGTTATTACTTAATATGGCACGCCAAGCAAAGAGCTCGGATGCCCCTGCGCTATACTAAGCTGACGTCTGCACTTCTGTCTGGAAACCACCAGGTGGCGCCATGAGATTGAAGATTCATGAAGGTCAGGGCTTACTTTATAGGTTTCATCTAATATTAACCATCAATATTATTATTATTAAAACATCCTGAACATATTCCGCAGCACTGTATAGCTGCGACACATTTACATACAGGAAGGACGATAAGGTGAGCGCATCCTAGCCCCGATGTAACACATATAATGCATGCGCTGGTTTTGTACAGCGGCCAGTCCAGGTCAGACGGTGGTGAGGGCTCACACTTAGGGGTATCTGCCATCCCAGGACCCACACCTAGGGGCATATGCCATCCCAGGACCCATACCTAGGGGCATATGCCATCCCAGGACCCACACCTAGGGGCATATGCCATCCCAGGGCCCACACTTGGGGGTATCTGCCATCCCAGGACCCACACCTAGGGGCATATGCCATCCCAGGGCCCACACTTGGGAGTATCTGCCATAACAGGACCCACACCTAGGGGCATATGTCATCCCAGGGCCCACGCTTTGGGGTATCTGCCATCCCAGGGCCCACAATTTGGAGTATCTGCCAGCCAAGGGCCCACACTTGGGGGTATCTGCCAACCCAGGGCCCATACTTGGGGGTATCTGCCATCCCAGGACCCACACCTAGGGGCATATGCCATCCCAGGGCCCACACTTGGGGAGAATCTGCCAGCCCAGAGCTCGTCTCCTGTTCCTTACAGAATGATCACCATTCTGTGGTGTCCTCTTCTTTCGCGTCCACATGCCACCCCTCGTCACTCCGTGATACTGCACTGACTGGGCACCGTCTACTGGAGAGTGTCAGCTCAGCAGTGACATCATCGGGTCCTGCTGCCGCACAAAGAATTTACAGATGCTGACCCTCTACTGTTGTGGGGTCCGGAAAGAAGCTCAGGGGCAATACCCGTCAGGGGGCTGGACTTGTGCAGGGGGCGGACCTCATTTGGCCCTGGGCTTTAGTTTAACCATCCTTGTTCTACATAGGAATGGACATCAGAAGTCCGGCATCGAATGGTTGCAAGGTTTCTGACATTAAACCCAGCGATGCCATGGCATCGCAACCATTAGATAATATAGCCAAAGCGATGGTTATACATGCTTCCAAGAAAGGGGTGGAGCCTCACGGCACCCCAGTCCACATCACTTTGGGGGGGTGCACCCAGGCTCCCCCTACACTGAGATAGCATAGATTGTGAATGCACACGGCATCTAGTCTCCAGTGTACTCCCCCCACAGCCAGCCTCCGGAAAGCTGCATCAGATGGCAACCAACGAATTCCCGGTATTCATTGAAAAATTGTACTTTCATCTAACCGGAAACATTGATGGTTGCTAACCATCGGCTTCCGTTGACCATCCATACTGTAGGGGTAATTTATGGGCCACACTAGGGGCAGAGTCTGAGTTGGGCACACCCATGTCCATTCTCCCATACAGCCGCCTACTCACTTCCTCATGTTGCAGAGCTTGGGCGTGTATGCACAGCCCATCCTGCCCAAAACCATCATCATTAGTATCTGGGCGTGCACACACCCTATGGTTGGTGTAACATATCTGCCAGAAACAGGATTTCCATCTCAGTCCACATGCCATGAACAAGCACAGAAGTCTGCTTACACGCCAAGACCCTCCAACGAGACAGATTAGTGCTGTGCGCCCACATGACTACCGCCTGGCCACTGCCCATCCACATATGCCCTCTTCACATAAATAGTGTTCACATCAACAGACGGATCACTCCATCCGCAATCTCTTCCCGGGTGCATATATGCGCTCAAACGCATGTGTGCCCCTCAATTTCTTACTGTTTTTTGTTTTTGAAAAATTTACAAAATTTTAAACAAATACAATTAGCAGCATTTGAAAAATCTGGTCTCTCCCGACTGAAACGCCATCATGTACGTGACCAGAAAATCTGGGCTCTCCCGACTGAACCGCCATCATGTACGTGACCAGAAAATCTGGGCTCTCCCGACTCAACCGCCATCATGCATGTGGCCAGAAAATCTGAAAATCTCAATCTGACCCCCAAACAAACAAATGGTTTAGAACTAAAGAGACTGGACCAGTGGCTAACTAGGGCAGGGCGAGCGGGGTGAGTGCCGGCCCGCCCTAGTTAGCCAGTGTAGCGCCGACCGCAGTCAGGGCCTGATTCAGAGCCGCTCGTAAGCGGCCGCTCGTTCGCTCCAAGCGATGTTCGCACATCTGCGCATGCGTATGGGTCGTAATGCGCATGCGCCAACCAGTCATTGCGGTCGGAAATCGTGCGCTCGCAAAACAGCGAGGGGCTGCTAATTTGAGTGGCAGAATGAGGCGTATGTGGGTGGTAACAGGGGAAGGTGCTTGAAAACGGGGAGTGGAGATCCGAACGCAGGCGTGCCAAACGGGCGTTTAATGGGTGTGCATAATTAACAAAGCAGCGTCATTGACCACGTCACTTGGTTGTCTTTTAGCCTGAACTGCTCGCAGTGATTGCGGGAAGTAAAACCTACCACAAGCGCTGCGAGCAGTTCATACGCCTTTCAATGTACTCGATTAATCTAATAAATAGCGGAGATGACGTATGATACGAGCGGCCAGGGGGCATCTTTACAAAATAGCGAGCGCATGTTTCGTTTGCTCGCTCAGACATAGAGGTGTCAACAGACCGCAAAGAGCGAGCGCTCAATTTAAATAGCCGGACCCTTTTTCTGAACGACCGTTCGCAAATAGCGGCCGGCTCTGAATCAGGCCCTGAGTGCGGTCAGCGCTACACATTTACACAGGACCGGTGCTGCACAGCTGAGCCCCTTCCCTCCCCCTGAGCGCTTGCCCAATAGCGCCAGGAGGAGAGTGGCAGGCGGGCTCAGACTGTGCATAACACACACATCGCCACCAGCACTGGACAGACCAAAACTAAGTGTAAAGCGTATCTGTATATGTCTGTACGGAGACGTAGAGGACTGGTGTGCGATTATGCGACATGCCTGACTGATACGATCATTGGTCGGCCACATCTGGCAGTGTATGCGCAGCCGTGGCCGGCTGCCATTGCTCCTGTTCTTTTACAGGGGAGGTACGGGGAAATGTTTCCTCCAAGCAGATATCATTGGCCATACACTATGGCATCTCCCCGTGTATGGCCAGGATATACTCAGGTTGTCAGTTGAAATGTCTGTGTGTCTATCAGTCCTACATTTCCCTCCAAGGGACAGACATATCTGTGTGTGCGAGACTGTGCGCCGAAAACAGGATAACCGGGAACTGCCTGCTCTCGCTAATATATGCATTAAAGATAGAATTCCAACGGAATCGGTATCCGCCGGCGGCGGTTCGATTCCCGGCAGTGCCTGGCCGACAAAAGCAGAGTTCCCGGCAGCGGAAGCCCGACAGCGCTGGAAATCCCGATCATCGATAGGTAAGTACTAACCTAACCCTCCTTAAGGGTGCCTAACCCTAATCCCCCCTCTAAGTGCCTAACCCCCCCTTCCCCGCTGCCTAAACCTAAGTCCCCGGGGGAGGGGGGTGCCTAAGTCCCCCCCGGGGGTGCCTAACCCTCCCCCTAGCCTAACCCTCCCGGGGGGTACCTTAAACCTAACCCTAATACCCCCTGCGGCTGTCTGCTCGTGGCGCCAGGCATCCCTTCGATCGGGATGCCGGGCGCCTGTCTCCCGGCGTCAGGAAAATGTCAGGCGTCTACATCTAGATGCCCGGCATTTCACCCTCACCGGGATGTGACAGTCGGGAAGCCGGATTCCCGATTGTATACCATTCCAACAACATTGTTACATATTGTACTTGAATAAAAGCAGGGTTACAGTGAATAGCTCACACCAATTCTAAGTACCTTCAAAATACTGGATTCTGAGTTGGCCGCAGCCGTGTCTTATGCTAATGATGTGTCTGATGTCATCTAAACTGAGACCCCCACTTGCAGCGCCTTGAGACGGTGCTTTTCTGTCTCAGAGAATCTTTAGACGCACCATCAAAACGGTCAGCAGCAGCCCTATGGCAAGTGCAGTTTCTGCACCTGAGGATGACGTCATGTGTGAGCGGCTGTGTGCTTGGATGCAGCCACTTCCAGGAACACATCCGCGTCAACCCACCTGTTAACCCCCAGGAATGCTCACTAAAACCTCCTTATTTTGCTCCTATTTCTGTACTGTCTCTCTGAATGGTATGCACTGCTGTGCGACTCAAATGTGTCATGTTTAGGGTTTTAGATCCGATTCAGGACCTGGGGACTGACCTGAGGGGTTGTAGCAGAGGTCTACTTATGGGTAACACCCATGTGGTAAATGCCGGGCACCTACAGAGAAGTCAGTGATACCTGCAAGGCTCCCAGTCTGCCCCTGTGTTTGAGAACTCCGGTAGCAGAGCAGCGAGTAATTCAGGTAATCGGTAGCCCGCCTGGAAATTGCTCCAGTGCTCGGTCACTGGATCCTAAATCCTGAAAGAGGAATCTAGATCCAGCACCCAGTCCCTAACAACCGGAGTAAACGCTGTAGCAGAAAGTCAGCACCAATCCCAACACTGTAGGGGGTAGGGGTAAATTTACTAAGAATCGTGTTGGTCTGAGATTGCATTCATGGGTGTGTTTTTCTATTTTTTAAAACTCGGAAATTTAATGAAACACGGGTATGATTTCATGATTCTTTGCAAAAAAAAGGGTGAACTCACAAGCAGTAATAAATACACCATCGGCCAAACTCACAAGTACTTTCATTAGACAAGAATACAACACGGGAATCACGGGTGTAAATTAAGCATGTTCGGTTCAAAATAGATTTTTCAAATAGACCCCCTCCTGAGCAGTGTGTTCTGCACAAACATACCCAGATCAGTTTTTAGCCGCCCACTTGCGTACGTCATCTCCAGGAAGTATATACAACCATCAGAACATCGGGAACCATCGGATTTGACCGCAGCGCTTGCGGTTGACTGTACCCTACCGCAAGCACTGCAAGCGGTTCAGTGTAAATATCAACCAGGTGACATGTACTATGACGCTGCCTGTTAAGTATGCATGCCTCTGAAACGGCGTGGAAACACTCTGGCACGCCTGCTTCCGCAACTCCACTGCCCTGTTACCACCCACAAACGGCCTCTCCTGTCACTCATTCCACTGGGCTGTCGTGACAGGGCGAGCGAGCACATTCCAATCGCTCATACTAGTTTGCGCATGCGCACTGCGAACTACATGCAAGCGCAGATTAACGAACATCGTCTGCAACGAGCGGCTCTAAATCAGGCCCTTAGTCTTTTATTACACATACACTAACTGATTCACTCACACTCACCCACTACATACTTACCTTGGCCAGTAGAATTCAATAGCACCACCAGTGAAAAAAAACACACCAACTCCTTTTCATGTAGGACCCCATGGATAGAGTACTGTCCTCTAAGGACGGTACTTCGTGAATGGAGCTCCAGCCCCCGCGATTCCTATAGAAATGCAATGGCTGAACGTTCATTGGCAGAGAGAGGCGACCCTCCACCTCAGCCAATTAGTGGTTCCTCCTCTGACTTCAATGGTGGGAACCATGAGGTTATTCAAGTTCATTGCCATGGGAAATGTGGCAGCTTGAGCGGCATTTGCGAACTGGAACCTGGTGCTGGTTGTAAAAAAAATGGGTAACCTAAAGCCATTATTTCCCCAAATTTTTACAGTCACGACCAGGACCAAGAGCCAGGTGTTGGTTCATAAAATACGTTGGACCTCTACGTTCTTTGTCTCTTGTATTCTTTGAACCAGTGTTGGCTCAAAGAGACTGGTGCTGGGTATGCTCAGGGGGGGACAGGGACCCACACTGTTTTTTAAAAAAAAGTTTACACTTTCTATGCTAAACAACACAAACATGCGTGTATATCACTGATGTGTGCGTGTATCTCACTGATGTGTGCGTGTATATCACTGATGTGTGCGTGTATCTCACTGATGTGCGCAGGCTGCGTGTATATCACTGATGTGTGCGTGTATCTCACTGATGTGTGCGTGTATATCACTGATGTGTGCGTGTATCTCACTGATGTGCGCAGGCTGCGTGTATATCACTGATGTGCGCAGGCTGCGTGTATATCACTGATGTGCGCAGGCTGCGTGTATATCACTGATGTGCGCAGGCTGCGTGTATATCACTGATGTGCGCAGGCTGCGTGTATATCACTGATGTGTGCAGGCTGCGTGTATATCACTGATGTGTGCAGGCTGCGTGTATATCACTGATGTGTGCGTGTATCTCACTGATGTGTGCATGTATATCACTGATGTGCGCAGGCTGCGTGTATATCACTGATGTGCGCAGGCTGCGTGTATATCACTGATGTGTGCAGGCTGCGTGTATCTCACTGATGTGTGCGTGTATATCACTGATGTGTGCATGTATATCACTGATGTGTGCATGTATATCACTGATGTGTGCGTGTATATCACTGATGTGTGCGTGTATATCACTGATGTGTGCAGGCTGCGTGTATATCACTGATGTGTGCAGGCTGCGTGTATATCACTGATGTGTGCGTGTATCTCACTGATGTGTGCATGTATATCACTGATGTGCGCAGGCTGCGTGTATATCACTGATGTGCGCAGGCTGCGTGTATATCACTGATGTGCGCAGGCTGCGTGTATATCACTGATGTGTGCAGGCTGCGTGTATCTCACTGATGTGTGCGTGTATATCACTGATGTGTTCATGTATATCACTGATGTGTGCATGTATATCACTGATGTGTGCGTGTATATCACTGATGTGCACAGGCTGCGTGTATATCACTGATGTGTGCGTGTATATCACTGATGTGTGCAGGCTGCGTGTATATCACTGATGTGTGCAGGCTGCGTGTATCTCACTGATGTGTGCAGGCTGCGTGTATATCACTGATGTGCGCAGGCTGCGTACTAACGATACTGAATCAGAACCTCTATACACACCTTCCTATACCTTCTAATGTCCTGCCTATACCTTCTAAGGATGACGCTAATTTGCATACGCAGTTATACCATAAATAAAGACTTAGACGTGGAATCTGTGGTTCCAAAGCACAAGTGATATTCAGGTAAAAGTTCAGACAGTTACACGCAATTGATCAAGAGACAATTTAGGTGCAAAAGGAAATTATACAGACCGCAAGTACAGTATACATACGCAGGCGCTTCCAGACCCAGAGATACGCATCAGCAAGAGACCCCTCGTCATTCAGCACGAAGACTCAGAACCAGCGTTCGTGCACTCATATTTATACCCCCCCAGAATATACAGGACACTAGGGAAGTCTGTTGCTGATATCATTGGTTCTCAGGGGTGAAGCATCTGTTACAGCACATTTAACAGGTTGGTTCAAACAGACTCTCCCTGCCTCTAACAGCTGGGGGTCTTCCCCTTCACGCCTCCTGTATCATCCTAACAGTTGTTTCTAAAATATAAATTTTGTTGCTTGTAGGCTCTGCGATCCATAACTCGGGAATGCATGATGCGATCTCCCCACCGATAACACCGGAATACTGTAAAAAGGATACGCATCAGTACAACTCCAAACATGACTTGTTTAGAATGTATAATACCTTAGTTATCAAATATCTTTATTTCTCAGCATTTAAACTAACTGAACCAACTTAAATCATACGCTTTAGAGCTTATTGAACCTTATGTGTGAATATGTAATGTGTGGGTATTCAGGGTTTGAAATAAGGACGCTAGTTAACTTGGGGCAGATGCGTGCGCATAAAGCTAATAAAACAGCGGTTTCATACAAAGTCCTATGTATTCGCTAATATGCGACTAGTTAACAGCGCAATTGTGTGTATTAATGTGTGTATGAGAAATGGTGAAAGATGCAAACGCATGGTGCTATTAGTATTATCGCCACATGTACTAAAATGTGAGTTTATCTAAAATGGCGCTTAGGCGGCCATTCGCAAAATGGCGTCTTGCGATCTCATTTTCAAGATGGCGTCTTGCGGCCATTCGCAAGATGGCGTCGCCGCGATTAAATTTTAAACTGAACTTGTCTCTGCCAATTATTCAGCTTTGACAGTCCACCCTTTGATAGCAAACAACATGCTATCACAATCTGCTATTAGAATTTAATTTAGGCTTACTTTTACATATTATTTGGTTTAATTATGGGATGGCACAAGGTGGTTCTTTATCCATCAATAATGTGTCTCTGGGTGGGGACATAAAACTACTATTATACGCACACTGCGGATCTTGGAAGATCATGTGAAAGGTGTGGGAATGCGCCAGTCCTATAAAGGCAGTCTTGAAGGGGAATTGAGACTTTACATTATCTGAGGTGTTCTATGAATAACATTTCAATAATACATTCTATGCATGTCTAAATATAATACATCAAACGATTGTATTTCCTAGTTCAGGGTTGTAATGCAGTTCTATATTTACCTCAGTATACATATTGTCATTACTGACCACCATTCATAGTTTCATTCTTTCGTTTCACTCTGTTTTTACATTTTCCACACTTCAACACAATAGGAACACACCGGACGCATATGCCAATTATTATGATGACAATCAGTATAAGGATTAAGAATTTGCCTATGCTGGCGATCACTTCTTGGACCCATTCCCCTAGACATCCTTCTATCTTTTCCCCTACTTCAGCCACTGAAGCGTTATGGTTCTTCCGAAATTCCCACTTTAGCTGCAGAATTTCATCCATCTTCCGGTCTATCACCTCCTTAGGGTCGCTGGTATCATTGGTGACATAGGTGCAACATTTTACTCCAAATTGGGTGGCCAAGGTTACGCAATACCCTCCAGTAACAACAGTTAAATAATTCAACACTAGCCTGTGTTGCACCAGTTCTTTCTTGTACGCTTGCAATTCTCTCCCTGTATACCTGAATGTGTCATCGTATATCTCGGTGATATTATCTAATAATTTAGCAAGTTCCTGGATATATCTAAAATTTAATGTACCCCGAGCGATCCTGGTGGGGTCCAATGCGACCAGAACTTGAAAGCCAGTTGTTTCACTGATTAACTGAGTGGCTTTATGTATATCACCAGGTACCATATTTCTTTTGCCTCTGTGTTCATATTGTGTGTGAAGATATGGTGATGGTGTGTTTTTATGTATACCCAGCATTTCAACATGTGTGAGGGTCATAACTTCTGGGACTACTCTTCCCAGGTAACACAAACCTTCGGAACTCGGGGAGAACCATTTATATGCTTTTCTTCCACAGATGAAATATACATTATCAGGGAGAACATAAGGAATGGTATGCATCATTATCATTAAGCACATTTCCCTTGCAAACAATCCTATTTCTGGTTCTTCCATCTAGTACATGAAAGTTTCTGGCTGTATTATTTTAGCACAATAACCATTTGGCACCTTACCAATAATTTCTTTGGTGGAATTCAATGTATACCGATACCTAAAATGTTTCCCACCAGAGTTAATGGAGCGCAATAGATCATGGTTTATAGACTCATTATCAGAGAAGGTCATCGTCTGATTATTCCCCGTCACTTCCCAACTCCCGGGTTTATTGAGGTTGGTTATGTTTAAACACAAAAGTGATCTATCTACTTGGAATTGATAGAGTTTGAAATGAGGTGGTTTGGATGAGAGGAATTTTCCATCCAATGTTTTTCCTTTTTGTAATTCTAAAATTTCCGTGATATACAGCGGAAATGGCACCAAACCTACGTTATGCTGCCCCTGGGGCACATGTGAACATACCCAGCAATCAGTTTGATTTAACACTTTGCCTACCATGCTATGATAATCCTCTAGAGGGTACCCACCCCAGTACGGATTATATTTAGGTTGGCACCGTTGGATACAGTTCTCATCAACTAGGGACCCACAAAGCTCACAAATACAGGAATCTTCAGACGATAACCCTCCACACCTTCCCCGAGTATCCGGAATGACAGCTCTTTTAACAATAACAGTACTAAGATTGGAAAGACACTCCCCTGATTGGCATTGCACTCCTCCTGACTCCACTCCATCAGCACTGCCATCAGCTCCCGTTTCCTCAATCGGTCCCCCATCACAGACACTGGATATCCCCGGACTGACCAGGATGGTGAACACTCTAAAAGAGAATATGAAAATGAACACAGCAGGCCCGTCCATTGTCACAACAAGACCTGCAAATTTCTCTCAGTTCAGGTATCTCACTACAACCTGCTCAATCTTCCCGGAACAAGCTCGCGAGCGACAGATCCACGCTATCAGCTTTGTCTCCGACTTGTTTCTCCAGCGGTTGATTGACCTTTTTTGCAGTGAGTGGAATGGACCCAGGTATTTCTCTCGGCCACCTTCAAAGATGTAGTACTCATCAGCAGCACCTGGTATGGACCTTCCCACCGATCAGTCAAACAACCTGAACGCAAGAAATTTCTGATCATTACATATTCTCCTGGTTCAACATCATGACAGTTAGTTTCAGGCATATCATTAGACAACAATTTCAGTTTCTGCTGCTGTTGCTTTAACTGCCTACTCATTGATATAAGATACTTCACAGTTACCTCGTTGTTACCCTTTATATCTTCCTGTGGACTTATAATCAAATGAGGTTGTCTACCGAGCAATATTTCAAATGGGGACAGATTCAGAGGAGTAATCTTCTGCAGTCTCACTCTCTTTCTGCTTAATGGTGAATATTTTGTTCCAGTTAACTACTACTGGAAAATATATACCCAATTGAGTTATAACACGGGTAATGTTACCTTGGTTGACTTGGTCTATTAAGGGAACGTCATCATCCAATACACAGTCCGTGATAAATTTTGTCATGTCGGTATTGCGTGGCAGACAGGCCCTTAACACCACACGCCAATCTTTATTAGTGGGCTCATGTGAACTACCCAAATTTCTCAAAAATCTTTGACATTTGGCTAATTCCTTTTTGGGATCGGGGAAATCATTTACGATGGAATTTAGTTCTGCTCTTGTTCAAGGACAATGCATTACTACTTCCCTCGTGGGCACTACACCGTTTGCGTCTGCATTTCCATTTGGAACAGTTATTGTCCGAATGGGATGCAGAACGGTAGCGTTGCTACCTTTGTCCTGGTTACCTGGCTGGGGGTTTAGTCTGCTGCTGCTGCGTATGGTATGAACAACTTCCTCTACAGGTGCAGAGGGCATTAACAATTCTCTTGCTGTTACCGATGGAGATGGCGGCACCACTCGTGATTGTGGTGAAGCAGCATCTATCATTTGTACAGCATGGGAAATGGCAGACATTACAATAGGCTCATCATCCACATCATAAACATTTTCTTTATGGTTGCTTAAAAGAGGGTACAAATTGCTTGTTACATTTTTATGGGTATTTTTGGTAACTGTACTTGCACTTCCATCCACATAAGGTGGGGGAGGTGAGCATGAACTGCTGGCAATACTCTCCACGATGCTACCTTGCCGCACATGCGTGCCTTTTTGCAGCTCACCCGTATTGCAATTCAGCATCGTGGATGTATTTTCTGGCAATGTGCTCACGACGCTAGTTTGCGTCGTTTGCACATTGTTAAGCCACGCATCCCCTTCATGCTGCCACAGTTTTAAACATTCAAAATACTTAGCCTTTTTCTCTCGGGAGCGCATCAAACTGATGTGATCCCGGACATTGTCTAACACATTTTTATCAAAACTACCAATTCTGGGAAACGGTCTAACACTCTTTCTCGTCATATTAAACCATATATCACAATACCTTATTGCATAAGTACCGTACTTAGTATGCATAATACGACGGGCTGATCCGATCGGCGCCTCCATTAGCAGCACATCATTGCCTAACATCTCTACTGTTTGCGTGGCTCCCATTCTGAGACAAATCCTATGCTTTTCAATAAAGATTTAGACCGGTGAAAGACAATCAAGACACTTTCACTTACCTGTGGACGATTTAAGTCGGCGGCGCCCACACACCTGGATAAGATTTGAAAAAGGCAAAAGATGTTTTATGTGTCGGGAATGTGCAACTGGTGTGCCTGCTGCTGTCATAAAATTTCTCAGACGCCATAGAGCCCCGAAATCGTGCACCACCCCGAACACGTACCTCGAGTCAGTGTAAATGTTAGCAGATTTGCCTGCTGCCAGTTCACATGCTCTAGTCAGTGCTACTAACTCTGCCACCTGGGCTGAGTGAGGAGGACCGAGAGGTTTAGCTTCTATGATGTCTGTGCCATTTACAACAGCATAACCTGTACATAATTCACCTGTGTCTGTTTGTCTATGGCAACTCCCATCCGCACAAAAAGTTACATCCACATTCTCTAAAGGTGTGTCATGTATGTCAGGTGTAGCAGTAAAGGTCTGAATCAGATATGTCATACAATCATGCGTATCATTATGTCTGCCAAACTCACCTCCCGCCAGCAACTCCTCTCCTTCCACCCTTTGTACATCATGTTGTACATATGGTAGGTATGTTGCTGGATTCAGCGTACTGCAATGTTTAACAGTAATATTTGCAGGAGTGATTAGAGCTAGTTCCCATTTGGTGAACCTAGCCGAGGAGACGTGTCTGGTTTGAGCTGAGTTTAAAAGAGCAGATACAGCATGGGGAGTGTAGACAATCATATCATGGCCCAATACTACGTCCTCACTTTTACTCACCAATAGAGCGGTAGCTGCTACACTTCTCAAACAGGTGGAGAGTGATCTTGCTACCTTGTCCAATTGGGCACTGTAGTATGCTACGGGCCTACTAGCATCACCATGTTTTTGTGTAAGGACACCTGCAGCACAACCATCGGCTTCCGTACAATACAAATCAAAAGGTTTTTCATAATCGGGTATTCCCAATGCAGGTGACACAGAGAAGAAGCAGTCAGCGCTCACATGCAAGGGACAGTTATTACCACTAGCTGTTTCTCTGGAAGGAGTGCTAAACTCTCCCAATAGCAGAAAATACAAGAAAGGAAAAAAGCGCTCTGTGGTAAGGAGATATATAGATGTAAGAATGTGCAAAGGATTTGGGATCTGGGTATTGTGAATGGCTAATGGCTGTAGTGAATGGAGAATTTGAGTATTATAGTAAATATATACAAACATATACATACACACATGTGTATACACATATATATGTATATATAACTATGACTCTATTTACAGACAAATGTGTGATGTCAGGTGGGCAATAACTTGAGGCTGGTAGTTGATAAATAATCCGGAATTTTTGGTCCAATGATTATTGTGAATGATGTTTTATTAATTAAAGCAATCAGTCTCTCTGCTTCTGACAGGTGGGCAACAACTGTGGGCTGGATGTTGTAAATTGGATGGTGATACGATGTGATATAGTCCTTATAGAATGCCAGAGGATAGGACCAACTGTCCTTATGTAATTGGTATGTACAACACTGTCAATCTACCTGGCTATGCAGGTAGGCAAAAACTGTAGGCTGGGTGTTGGAATATGAACTCTGTTTTATGGTGAAAGCCGTATGCTGTGGATACCACCTCCTCTGTAATCAACGCCACCTCAAAGATAGGAAAACGCAGTATCAGGATGTCTTGTGACACTATGTTGCAGTGTTAGGTAAGTTAGACCTACTTACCCTGAGTGGATGTCTGCTGGTCTGACTCCTCCTTGCGTCCAGGTGGGCTAAGTGCATGTAATCGAGGGATCCATATTGGTAGCATACAGATAAGCCAGTAATTAACTAAAACTGATTTATTGAAATATAGTTGAATAAATTAACCATACACCGTATGGTATTGCAATCTTAAAAAGTAAATAAATGTCAGATAATGTCCCAACGCGTTTCATCCCTAATATGGGACTTCTTCAAGGGCAAAAGGTCTTTGATGTAACCCTACCTTCTATTTATAGAGCAATAATCAAGTAAAAAGCGCCAGAATGCGGTGGTGAGCCGCACTTCCGGGTTGTGATGTGCGCATGCGCACATCGCGCATGTCCGCACATAGAGCTAACGCTTCAGTAGTAAGATTGTGTCTCATAGTGTGTAGATAGGAGGAGTCCTCCCATAACATGACCTCGCCCTGTGGTGACACTATTGTAGAATGTCTGCATTTATGACGGCGGCCATCTTTGGTGTGTTTTAAACAAATGGAGACCGATCATATCTATCAGTTGTTGTGTCACTAACCGCGATGATTGGTAAACAAGGAGCGGGGGCATGGGGGAAAAGAGGGGGAGGAGAGAAGGGAGGATGCCTATGTGTATATTTAATACATTAATAGTAAACATAGCAAAAGTTGGATCCAAATCTAATTAATAAATAAATAAATAAATAGATGAGTGAATGAATAAATGAATGCAATAACAGAGCCCTACTTTGAGAAGAGAAAATAGGGTGTCCATAAATAATTCTATCAATTACACACCAATAATTATGAATTAAATATAATGAAAATGTAGTGATAAGGTCAATTCAGTGTATGCTCGTAGCTATGATATGCTTGTGCCTTGATTTTATAATCAGTATAATGATCATATTGCATCTAAATAGGTATACTTAGGGATATGATAGCATGACTGGAGTTGAATCACAAAATAGGTAGAGATAGATGAGACTAGATTCAGTCATAAAATTGATATAGATAGCTCAATAGAATCATAGTAATATAGTAGTATGATGATGTATGGGTGTGTATATCAATTCAATTGATGATTTGGTCAGTCATCAATAGAAACCACGGGTTCAATGATACTACACAGGACACTAATACAAAAGGTACAATTATCTATGTGTCTTGATCAAGAGATGTATATATGCTGGTGGAACACACGTCTGGTTTTAATGGTTTAAGGGTCTATATTTAAACCTTCAGGGTGTAGTGTTTGCAGATCATAGATCAGCCTACTTTCTAATTTGTCTATTTGTGTTATTTTATTCCCTCCCCTCCAGTTGTAGTTCATCCTGTCGATCCCCCAAAATTTGAGACCTTTAGGGTCGCAATTATGAATGTTCTTAAAATGTTCAGAGACACTATGATTATCAAAACCCCTTAGAATATTTCTCACATGTTCATAAATACGGACTTTCAAAGTTCTTGTTGTGCGTCCTATGTATTGTAGTCCGCATGGACACTCCAAAAGATATATTAAGTTGTCGCTGTCACATGATAAGGTTCCTCTGATTTTAAATTCCTTATTATTCTGGTGGGATGTTAGCTTGCAAGTGGGTTTTGTGCTCTTGTAACCCAATCTAGTGCAATTGCCACATCTCCCACAGTGGTAAAAACCCTCTTTGATGTTATCACCTGCTAGGGTGACCTGTCTACCTCCTTTTTCTACCTTTAGATGATTTCGGACTAGTTTGCTCTTAATATCAGGGGCTTTACGAAAGACTACATCTGGTTTAGCTCATAGGAAGGTTTTAAGGCTACTGTCCATGCCCAAAATGTGCCAGTGTCTATTGAGTATCTGCTTAACTTTATGTGATGCCCCGGTATACTGTGTCACAAAATAGACTTTATCTTGCTCGTTTTTGTTTGACAAAACCTTGTTGGAAGGATCAATCAGTTCTTCTCTTGGTGTAGCTTCCAACTGTTTAAAAGCTCCTTCTACTGCCTCCATGTTGTATTTTTTCTCCATGAATTTTTGTTTCAACTCTAAACCCTGTTCTCTATAGTCAGATATGTTGGTACAATTTCTTCGTAAGCGAGTAAACTGCCCCTTTGGAATCCCCTTTATCCAATTATATTAGCTAATAAAATGGACATTTGGTGCTAATACTCCAATATACAAAAAATTAAATCCTACATATCAGGAATATATGAAGAGACTACACACAGTTCCTGTAATACAACAGAACACAATAAATCTGTTAGACTTATCAGTACACAGTCAATCATCGGGAGATGATAGCGTGTCCACAGGTGATAGTTTTTCAGTTTACTCTATAGAAGATATAGAATCTGAACACTTATCACAATTAGCACGCCAATCTTTTGAATGAGGATGGCAGGACCTGGTTGAGGACACCATCAGAAAGACCAATTTGGAACCTGACCATCAGGACACTTTAGTGCCTACACAGACTGCCACACAACCAATCATTCCAACAACCATAGAACCAAAATGGGGGGACAGTTTTTTAGACTTGGACACCAGCCACCACCAACAGAGAACGGAGCTCAGAGTAAAAAGGAAATTAGATCCACCAGACGAGGTTGTCGGGGAGGTCAAAAAAAGCAGAGTAGACGAACAAGAATGTCCTCCAATCAACAACCAGTAGGCATCTTCAATTTAAGTGACCATCAACTAACCACACCACAGATCACTTTACTTAACAAAGGACTCAAATTTGCCCCAACCAATAAACTAGATAAGTTTAAGACGTATATAGACGTCAAGAATTTCACCAGGAAATTATGCCTTAAAAAATACTTTTTAGACAAAGGCAAATGTATAGAGACCAACGCAATTACAGACAAATTCAAGCACACTAACCTAAGACCCAAGTCTACATTCAACCCAAGTTATATGAAAGGTTGTTACATTCAAACCTTCGAAAAGGCAGTCTTGGAGGACATCAAGAAATTAGCACCACAATCGGTCCATCAAAGATCCAATATTTCCAAGAGAGAATGGGAGGCATTAAGAGAATTGGAGCGAGATAAGGGAATAGTGATCAAACCTGCAGATAAGGGTGGTGGAATTGTCATCCTAAATAGGCTAGATTATGAAAAAGAGTCATACAACATCTTGAATGACATTAACACCTATCACAAACTAAATAGTGACCCCACTAACAGATTTCAACTCAAACTTAAAGCCTTAATAGACGAAGGGAGGTCCATTGGCATCATTAATAAACATGAGCACAACTTTTTAGCTACCCCTAATCCAGTGATTCCATTTTTTTACTATCTTCCCAAGATTCATAAGAACACCACCACTCCTACCGGTAGACCTATTACTTCAGGGATTGACTCCATCACTTCTCCCTTATCCCAATACATCGACAATTTTTTACAAGAATATGTACAGCGCCAGAGGGCATATTTAAAAGACACTACAGAGGTACTTCAATTGTTAAAGGATGTGGAGTGGGGTGAAGATCTCTGGTTGGTCACCGGCGACGTCACCTCACTCTACACGATTATTGACCATCAACAGGGACTCAATAGTGTTAGTCATTATATACGTAAAGATGGAGACCTGGATCTAGAACAATGTAACTTCCTACTACGCGGAATAGAATACATTTTGACCCACAACTACATGTGGTTCGATGGGAATTTTTACTTGCAACGGAAAGGGACAGCTATGGGGACCAAGTTTGCCCCAAGTTACGCAAACCTCTTCATGAGCCATTGGGAGGACAATAAGATCTGGTCCTATGCGGGACTTGGGGCAAACTTGGTCCTATGGAGGAGGTACATAGACGATGTGTTGTGCATTTGGAGAGGGGATGAAACATCCCTAACACAGTTCCTTGATTACATCAATGACAACGATAGGAACATTAAATTTACCACCAATTACAGTAGAATGAAGGTGGAATTTCTAGACAACGAGATTTTTGTCCAAGAATCTAAACTACATACTAAGACACATTATAAACAAGTGGATGTCAATAGCTATATTTTTGCACACAGTAACCACCATCCGAATTGGATAAAGGGGATTCCAAAGGGGCAGTTTACTCGCTTACGAAGAAATTGTACCAACATATCTGACTATAGAGAACAGAGTTTAGAGTTGAAACAAAAATTCATGGAGAAAAAATACAACATGGAGGCAGTAGAAGGAGCTTTTAAACAGTTGGAAGCTACACCAAGAGAACAACTGATTGATCCTTCCAACAAGGTTTTGTCAAACAAAAACGAGCAAGATAAAGTCTATTTTGTGACACAGTATACCGGGGCATCACATAAAGTTGAGCAGATACTCAATAGACACTGGCACATTTTGGGCATGGACAGTAGCCTTAAAACCTTCCTACGAGCTAAACCAGATGTAGTCTTTCGTAAAGCCCCTGATATTAAGAGCAAACTAGTCCGAAATCATCTAAAGGTAGAAAAAGGAGGTAGACAGGTCACCCTAGCAGGTGATAACATCAAAGAGGGTTTTTACCACTGTGGGAGATGTGGCAATTGCACTAGATTGGGTTACAAGAGCACAAAACCCACTTGCAAGCTAACATCCCACCAGAATAATAAGGAATTTAAAATCAGAGGAACCTTATCATGTGACAGCGACAACTTAATATATCTTTTGGAGTGTCCATGCGGACTACAATACATAGGACGCACAACAAGAACTTTGAAAGTCCGTATTTATGAACATGTGAGAAATATTCTAAGGGGTTTTGATAATCATAGTGTCTCTGAACATTTTAAGAACATTCATAATTGCGACCCTAAAGGTCTCAAATTTTGGGGGATCGACAGGATGAACTACAACTGGAGGGGAGGGAATAAAATAACACAAATAGACAAATTAGAAAGTAGGTGGATCTATGATCTGCAAACACTACACCCTGAAGGTTTAAATATAGACCCTTAAACCATTAAAACCAGACGTGTGTTCCACCAGCATATATACATCTCTTGATCAAGACACATAGATAATTGTACCTTTTGTATTAGTGTCCTGTGTAGTATCATTGAACCCGTGGTTTCTATTGATGACTGACCAAATCATCAATTGAATTGATATACACACCCATACATCATCATACTACTATATTACTATGATCCTATTGAGCTATCTATATCAACTGTATGACTGAATCTAGTCTCATCTATCTCTACCTATTTTGTGATTCAACTCCAGTCATGCTATCATATCCCTAAGTATACCTATTTAGATGCAATATGATCATTATACTGATTATAAAATCAAGGCACAAGCATATCATAGCTACGAGCATACACTGAATTGACCTTATCACTACATTTTCATTATATTTAATTCATAATTATTGGTGTGTAATTGATAGAATTATTTATGGACACCCTAATTTCTCTTCTCAAAGTAGGGCTCTGTTATTGCATTCATTTATTCATTCACTCATCTATTTATTTATTTATTAATTAGATTTGGATCCAACTTTTGCTATGTTTACTATTAATGTATTAAATATACACATAGGCATCCTCCCTTCTCTCCTCCCCCTCTTTTCCCCCACGCCCCCGCTCCTTGTTTACCAATCATCGCGGTTAGTGACACAGCAACTGATAGATATGATCGGTCTCCATTTGTTTAAAACACACCAAAGATGGCCACCGTCATAAATGCAGACATTCTACAATAGTGTCACCACAGGGCGAGGTCATGTTATGGGAGGACTCCTCCTATCTACACACTATGAGACACAATCTTACTACTGAAGCGTTAGCTCTATGTGCGGACATGCGCGATGTGCGCATGCGCACATCACAACCCGGAAGTGCGGCTCATCACCGCATTCTGGCGCTTTTTACTTGATTATTGCTCTATAAATAGAAGGTAGGGTTACATCAAAGACCTTTTGCCCTTGAAGAAGTCCCATATTAGGGATGAAACGCGTTGGGACATTATCTGACATTTATTGACTTTTTAAGATTGCAATACCATACGGTGTATGGTTAATTTGTTCAACTATGTTTCAATAAATCAGTTTTAGTTAATTACTGGCTTATCTGTATGCTACCAATATGGATCCCTCGATTACATGCACCTAGCCCACCTGGACGCAAGGAGGAGTCAGACCAGCAGACATCCACTCAGGGTAAGTAGGTCTAACTTACCTAACACTGCAACATAGTGTCACAAGACATCCTGATACTGCATTTTCCTATCTTTGAGATGGCGTTGATTACAGAGGAGGTGGTATCCACAGCATACGGCTTTCACCATAAAACAGAGTTCATATTCCAACACCCAGCCTACAGTTTTTGCCTACCTGCGTAGCCAGATAGGTTGACAGTGTTGTACATACCAATTGCATAAGGACAGTTGGTCCTATCCTCTGGCATTCTATAAGGACTATATCACATCGTATCACCATCCAATTTACAACATCCAGCCCACAGTTGTTGCCCACCTGTCAGAAGCAGAGAGACTGATTGCTTTAATTAATAAAACATCATTCACAATAATCATTGGACCAAAAATTCCGGATTATTTATCAACTACCAGCCTCAAGTTATTGCCCACCTGACATCACACATTTGTCTGTAAATAGAGTCATAGTTATATATACATATATATGTGTATACACATGTGTGTATGTATATGTTTGTATATATTTACTATAATACTCAAATTCTCCATTCACTACAGCCATTAGCCATTCACGATACCCAGATCCCAAATCCTTTGCACATTCTTACATCTATATATCTCCTTACCACAGAGCGCTTTTTTCCTTTCTTGTATTCCCAATGCAGGAGCTCTTGTCAGACTATCCTTAAGATTAAGGAAAGCCTGTTCTGATTCCTCTGTGTATATGACACGATCGGGCTTTGAGGAAGAGACTAATTTCTGTAAAGGTAAGGCCAAAATAGAAAAACCTGGGATCCACATTCTACAGTATCCACACATTCCCAAGAAGGTACGAATTTGCTGTTGATTCTGCGGCAGTGTCATGTTTTGTATGGCCTGGATTCTATCTGTTGTAAGGTGTCGTAACCTCTGGGTTAGGCAGTTTCCCAAATATTTTACTCTGGATTAGCACGGCTGTAGTTTGTCCTTAGCCACCTTGTGTCCTGTTTGTGAGAGATGAAGTAACAAAAGTTTAGTATCATTCAAACATGACATAAACGAGTCAGAACATAGCAATAAATCGTCCACATATTGAATTAGAACAGATCCATTGACAGGTTGAAAAGATTGTAAACAGTCGTGCAATGCCTGGGAGAAGATACTGGGGCTGTCTATGAAACCTTGGGGTAATCGTTTCCATGTGTATTGTAAACCTCTGTATGTAAATGCGAATAGATACTGACAGTCAGGATGGAGAGGCACAGAGAAGAAAGCTGAACAGAGGTCAATGACAGTGAAATGGGTTGCATTTGGTGGGATTTGCATCAAAATGACAGCAGGATTCGGCACTACAGGGAATTGGCTCTCTACTACCTAATTCACACCTCTAAGGTCTTGTACCAGCCTATAACCCCTCCCACCACTCTTTTTCACTGGAAAGATGGGACTGTTGGCTACACTAGCTGTACGTACTAAAATTCCTTGTTGCAATAATCGCTCAATTATTGGAAAAACCCCTAGTTCTACTTCCTGCTTTAGTGGGTACTGGGGAATTTTTGGAGCTTGCCTACCGCTTTTTAAAGTTACCATTACGGGGCTTACGTTTGCCATTAATCCAGTGTCCTGTCCATCTTTAGTCCAAAGGGAATCTGGAATTAAGGACAACATTTCATCTACCTGTGATGGAGTTTCATTTAAAACTGTAGAGTGATACATTATCCTTTGAGGAGTGTCTAACATATCCCGCACCTCGTATACCATTCTCTCTGGGATATCTAAAAATACACCATCAGGGGTGCAATATATAACACATCCCATCTTACATAACAAGTCTCTGCCCAGTAGGTTAGTAGGAGCCGAGCAGCCAGGAGAAAAGAATGCCTGGTATGCAATGGCCCAATAGTAACCTCTATGGACTTTGTTAAAGGATAATGTTCCACTTTACCTGTTACACCCATTGTTGGTACTGTTTCGTTGGTCACCTGCAAATTAACGGGAGATTTTATCACCGACCTGGTCGCCCCTGTGTCTACAAGAAAAGGATATTCAGTACCAGCTACATCAACCATCATGACCGGTTCTTCCCTAGTACTTCCCGTTAACCTGACCATCTGTAGACTACAGGTATGACCTGACCCCTAGCAATGGCTACCATTCTCCAATAAAGCATTTACGGCTACAATTGGAACTGGTGCCTGCTGAACATTTGCTGGCCTCTGTGGATATATCTCATATGGGGATATCTAGGTCTTCCCTGATGTGGGATCCCTACTCCTTTTACTGTACATTTTCTACTTAAGTGTCCTGTTTGTTTTCAGTTAAAACAGGTTTGTGTTTCGGGTGAAGACATGTGGTGTTGTGAGGTTTGCGCAGAGGGTAAAGGTGGTGGATATGGGTAAGGATAGGGAGGGTAAGGGTATTGTGGGGGATAAGAAGTTGGTGGATAGCCTGGGACCTGTGGTTGCATTGGGTTATTGGGATAGAGTTGTGTTTGTTGTTGAGTGGGGTTAGTGAGAGTACATACTTGTTCAGAAGTGAGTGTGTGTGCAAGTGTGTCTGTTGGCTGTGGTGTTACCGTCATTCCCTTCAGAGCTTGTATACTGACAGCAATTAGTTTTTCGCTCTGGGCTTCTCTCTTTTTGGAGAAGTTTTTATCATGTTCAATAGCAGTTTCTATGAGGGTATCTATTGTAAGTCCCGCCAGCCAGGCTGTGAGGTCTGAACCGGAGTCTTTAAACTCTCTTTCAGATCGTCCACAAGTACCGTGACTATCATTCCCCTGTGGTGAGTGCTCTCTTTAATATCTTCTATCCCAGTGTACTGGGTGATAGCCTGCAGAGCCCGATCGCAGTAATCTTCTGCAGTCTCACTCTCTTTCTGCTTAATGGTGAAAATTTTGTTCCAGTTAACTACTACTGGAAAATATATACCCAATTCAGTTATAACACGGGAAATGTTACCTTGGTTGACTTGGTCTGTTAAGGGAACATCATCATCCAATACACAATCCGTGATAAATTTTGTCACGTCGGTATTGCGTGGCAGACAGGCCCTTAACACCACACGCCAATCTTTATTAGTGGGCTCATGTGAACTACCCAAATTTCTCAAAAATCTTTGACATTTGGCTAATTCCTTTTTGGAATCGGGGAAATCATTTACGATGGAATTTAGTTCTGCTCTTGTCCATGGACAATGCATTACTACTTCCCTCGTGGGCACTATACCGTTTGCGTCTGCATTTCCATTTGGAACAGTTATTGTCCGAATGGGATGCAGACCGGTAGCGTTGCTACCTCTGACCTGGTTACCAGGCTGGGGGTTTAATCTGCTGCTGCTACGTATGGTATGAACAACTTCCTCTACAGGTGCAGAGTGTATTAACACTTCCCTTGCTGTTACCGATGGAGATGGCAGCATCTATCATTTGTACAGCATGGGAAATGGCAGACATTACAATAGGCTCATCATCCATATCATGAACATGTTCTTTATAATTGCTTAAGAGAGGGTACAAGTTGCTTGTTACATTTTTATGGGTATTTTTGGTAACTGTACTTGCACTTCCATCCACATAAGGTGGGGGAGGTGAGCGTGAACTGCTGGCAATACTCTCCACGACGCTACCTTTCCGCATGTACGTGCCATTTTGCGGCTCGTCCGTATTGCAATTCAGCATCGCGGATGTATTTTCTGGCAATGTGCTCACGACGCTAGTTTGCGTCGTTTGCACATTATTAAGCCACGCATACCCTTCATGCTGCCACAGTTTTAAACATTCAAAATATTTAACCTTTTTCTCTCGGAAGCGCATCAGACTGATGTGATCCTGGACATTGTCTAACACATTTTTATCGAAACTACCAATTCTGGAAAACGGTCTAACACTCTTCCTCGTCATATTAAACCATAAATCATAATACCTTATTGCATAAGTACCGTACTTGGTATGCATGATATGATGGGCCGATCCGATCGGTGCCTCCATTAGCAGCACATCATTGCCTAACATCTCTACTGTTTGCGTGGCTCCCATTCTGAGACAAATCCTACGCTTTTCAATAAAGATTTAGACCGGTGAAAGACAATCAAGACACTTTCACTTACCTGTGGACGATTTAAGTCGGCGGTGCCCACACACCTGGATAAGATTTAGTAAGGCAACTTCCACACCTAGATAAGATTTGAAACAGGCAACTTCCACACCTGGATAAGATTTAGTAAGGCGACTTCCACACCTATGAGAGCTTATATGTCGGCTACTCTAACGCACCTCTCTACAACAAAGACAACATGTACACCTGCTACTGTGTATAGAACGGTAAAGCTGCTTACCGAGCGGCTAGACTAACCCTTGCACCTAGCCTTTAAGGATCATACGATACCCTTAACTTTGTTCAACAAATATTCACTGTTACACACTTTTTTCCTGCGCAGGAAAATACATGTTAACCCAGATATTGGTAATAGAAAAAAATGTAAACCTCAATGGCTTTGTTCAAACACATGGCAGCACAACCGGAAGTACATATACGCTATTGTGCGACCAGTCGCATACACAATAATGCGACTACCACACAACCGTATAATGGCTTTTTAACTGCGTACACAAAAGTGCGTCTTTTTGCTATGCGCAAACCTGCGACTTAGTCGCGTACTCAGTACTGCGACACCCCTTTAAACGTAAGGTTCTATCAACAGACGAAAACAAACTTTTTTCTCTCTTGTCCCTGGATTCTAGTCAACTTCCTTGATTCACACAGAGACGAATAGCGATCTTTCAGCACAAAGCGGTTGCAGGCAAACCCTGCATGTGGCCACTCCACCCTTTGCTGAAATATCGATGACCGTATGTACCGTGTGAGCAGGTAAGTGACTTCACTACGAGCCCCCAACTAACGATACAGAATCAGAACCTCTATACACACCTTCCTATACCTTCTAATGTCCTGCCTATACCTTCTAAGGATGACGCTAATTTGCGTACGCAGTCATACCATAAATAAAAACTTAGACGTGGAATCTGTGTTTCCAAAGCACAAGTGATATTCAGGTAAAAGTTCAGACAGTTACACGCAATTGATCAAGACACAATTTAGGTGCAAAAGGAAATTATACAGACCGCAAGTACAGTATACATACGCAGGCGCTTCCGGACCCAGAGATAGGCATCAGCAAGAGACCCCTCGTCATTCAGCATTCAGCACGAAGACTCAGAACCAGTGTTCATGCACTCATATTTATACCCCCCCAGAATATACAGGACAATAGGGAAGTCTGTTGCTGATATCATTGGTTCTCAGGGGTGAAGCATCTGTTACAGCACATTTAACAGGCTGGTTCAGGCAGACTCTCCCTGCCTCTAACAGCTGGGGGTCTTCCTCTTCACGCCTCTCGTAGCATCCTAACAGTTGTTTCTAAAATATAAATTTTGTTGCTTGTAGGCTCTGCGATCCATAACTCGGGAATGCATGATGCGATCTCCCCACCGATAACACCGGAATACTGTAAAAAGGATACGCATCAGTACAACTCCAAACATGACTTGTTTAGCATGTATAATACCTTAGTTATCAAATATCTTTATTTCTCAGCATTTAAACTAACTGAACCAACTTAAATCATACACTTTAGAGCTTATTGAACCTTATGTGTGAATATGTAATGTGTGGGTATTCAGGGTTTGAAATAAGGACGCTAGTTAACTTGGGGCAGATGCGTGCGCATAAAGCTAATAAAACAGCGGTTTCATACAAAGTCCTATGCATTTGCTAATATGCGACTAGCTAACAGCGCAATTGTGTGTATTAATGTGTGTATGAAATGCATGGTGCTATTAGTATTATCGCCACATGTACTAAAATGTGAGTTTATCTAAAATGGCGCTTAGGCGGCCATTCGCAAAATGGCGTCTTGCGATCTCATTTTCAAGATGGCATCTTGCGGCCATTCGCAAGATGGCGTCGCCGCGATTACATTTTAAACTGAACTTGTCTCAGCCAATTATTCAGCTTCGACAGTGTATCTCACTGATGTGTGCGTGTATCTCACTGATGTGTGCAGGCTGCGTGTATCTCACTGATGTTTGCGTGTATCTCATTGATGTGTGCGTGTATCTCACTGATGTGTGCAGGCTGCGTGTATCTCTGATGTGTGCAGGCTGCGTGTATCTCACTGATGTGTGCGTGTATCTCACTGATGTGCACAGGCTGCGTGTATATCGCTGATGTGCGCAGGCTGCGTGTATATCGCTGATGTGCGCAGGCTGCGTGTATATCGCTGATGTGCGCAGGCTGCGTGTATATCGCTGAAGTGCGCAGGCTACTTGTATCTCGCTGATGTGCGCAGGCTGCGTGTATATCACTGATGTGCGCAGGCTGCGTGTATATCACTGATGTGCGCAGGCTGCGTGTATATCACTGATGTGCACAGGCTGCGTGTATATCACTGATGTGCGCAGGCTGCGTGTATATCACTGATGTGCGCAGGCTGCATGTATATCATTGAGGTGCGCAGGCTGCGTGTATCTCACTGATGTGCGCAGGCTGCGTGTATATCACTGAGGTGCGCAGGATGCGTGTATCTCTCTGATGTGCGCAGGATGCGTGTATCTCTCTGATGTGCGCAGGCCGCGTGTATCTCACTGATGTGCGCAGGCTGCGTGTATCTCACTGATGTGCGCAGGATGCGTGTATCTCTCTGATGTGCGCAGGCCGCGTGTATCTCTCTGATGTGCGCAGGCCGCGTGTATCACTGATGTGCGCAGGCCGCGTGTATCTCTCTGATGTGCGCAGGATGCGTGTATCTCTCTGATGTGCGCAGGCTGCGTGTATCTCTCTGATGTGCGCAGGATGCGTGTATCTCTCTGATGTGCGCAGGATGCGTGTATCTCACTGATGTGCGCAGGATGCGTGTATCTCACTGATGTACGCAGGCTGCGTGTATATCATTGAGGTGCGCAGGCTGCGTGTATCTCGCTGATGTGCGCAGGATGCGTGTATCTCTCTGATGTGCGCAGGCTGCGTGTATCTCTCTGATGTGCGCAGGATGCGTGTATCTCACTGATGTGCGCAGGATGCGTGTATATCACTGATGTGCGCAGGCTGCGTGTATATCATTGAGGTGCGCAGGCTGCGTGTATCTCGCTGATGTGCGCAGGATGCATGTATCTCTCTGATGTGCGCAGGATGCGTGTATCTCTCTGATGTGCGCAGGCCGCGTGTATCTCACTGATGTGCGCAGGCTGCGTGTATCTCTCTGATGTGCGCAGGATGCGTGCATATATCACTGATGTGCGCAGGCCGCGTGTATCTTTCTGATGTGCGCAGGCCGCGTGTATCACTGATGTGCGCAGACCGCGTGTATCTCTGATGTGCGCAGGCCGCGTGTATCTCTCTGATGTGCGCAGGATGCGTGTATCTCTCTGATGTGCGCAGGCTGCGTGTATCTCTCTGATGTGCGCAGGCTGCGTGTATCTCTCTGATGTGCGCAGGATGCGTGTATCTCACTGATGTGCGCAGGATGCGTGTATATCACTGATGTGCGCAGGCTGCGTGTATATCACTGAGGTGCGCAGGCTGCGTGTATCTCGCTGATGTGCGCAGGCTGCGTGTATATCACTGAGGTGCGCAGGATGCGTGTATCTCTCTGATGTGCGCAGGCCGCGTGTATCTCTCTGATGTGCGCAGGCCGCGTGTATCTCACTGATGTGCGCAGGCTGCGTGTATCTCACTGATGTGCGCAGGATGCGTGTATCTCTCTGAAGTGCGCAGGATGCGTGTATATCACTGATGTGCGCAGGCCGCGTGTATCTCTCTGATGTGCGCAGGCCGCGTGTATCACTGATGTGCGCAGACCGCGTGTATCTCTCTGATGTGCGCAGGATGCGTGTATCTCTCTGATGTGCGCAGGCTGCGTGTATCTCTCTGATGTGCGCAGGATGTGTGTATCTCTCTGATGTGCGCAGGCCGCGTGTATATCACTGATGTGCGCAGGCTGCGTGTATCTCTCTGATGTGCGCAGGATGCGTGTATATCACTGATGTGCGCAGGCCGCGTGTATATCACTGTGCGCAGGCCGCCTGTATCTCACTGATGTGCGCAGGCCGCGTGTATCTCACTGATGTGCGCAGGCCGCGTGTATATCACTGAGGTGCGCAGGCCGCGTGTATCTCTCTGATGTGCGCAGGATGCGTGTATCTCACTGATGTGTGCAGGCTGCATGTTTTGGAGTGCTTGGCTACGGGTAACATAGAGAACACGGGTAGGAAATATGATCACATACACCATCGAAAAACATGATTCAGCAAACCACGATTCTTGGAAAATTTTAGTGTTTCAGCTGACAGAAGTCTCCCATGTTTCTGTGATGCTGCGCAGGTCTAAACTCGGGCAATCTCGGACTAGACACAATACTTAGTAAATTTACCCCTAGGCAAGGACCCACAGAGCAACAACCACCATCGATAGTGGTACCGATGGTATAGTGAGTAGTGAGTCCCAAAGTAAATGAGAAGCTGCAATGCTGAGTAGAAGTAATATAATGCAGAGCAGAGAGTAAACGGAAGTACAGTGAGGATAGAGATCACTTGGACCTGCAATGAGCAGGAGAGATGTACTCAGGGGATTAGCTAGTAGATGATTGTGGCCGAGTTCCCAGTCCCTCTGCCAGCTCTTGACTCCCCCATTTGGTAATGGGTCTGCAGCACTCAAGGGGTTAACCCCCTGTGCAGTGGCGCCATTTGAAAAAAAAAGACAATATGCGCCAGGTGCCCCGGGGTTAAATGTATGTTACCGGCAGTAGGCGCCGGGTGTGTTGAAATGTATTCCTACCTATATTGGCTACCGTGGCCTGGACCCCCTCCGAAGGCCGCAGCAATGTGTTAACCCCTCGCTGCACCGGAGGGGGGGCTTGTAAGGAGCCATTGAGTGCTCCATGCTGCGGACGGGAGCTTAGCTCCCGACGCCCCAGCTACACAGTGGGCTGCGGAGCTGTAGCTGACTGCTGGGGACCGAGAGCAATGCTCCTGGTGCTCCAGGGCAGTCAGACAAGTGTCCCGGACTGCAGGGCTGAGCACCACACGCAGGGGGACTGGGCAAT
Source organism: Taudactylus pleione (assembly GCA_031769625.1). Lineage (NCBI taxonomy): Eukaryota > Metazoa > Chordata > Amphibia > Anura > Myobatrachidae > Taudactylus > Taudactylus pleione. The sequence continues at coordinate 108,800 of JAUIMM010000905.1, forward strand.
CTGCCCCCCTGTGTGACACTGCAGGGCAGAGTAGCCACACGCTGGGGGGAGCAAAAGCTCCTGATATCCCCGGGCAGAGGAGGGCTGTGTGGGGTGGCCGCTGTGGGTCCCGGAGCTTAGCTCCCAGAGCCCAGCATTAAAAGGCAGCTGGGCTAAGGGGCCACACTTGGAGACCGGCTCCCAGTGCAGAAGGGACTGTGCCCTGACTGCTGGCTCCGGCACCCCAGCCCTCCATGGTAGATTAGCCACACATGGGAGGGTCAGGAGCACTGGCACCCACTACCACCGTGCACAGAGAGGGGGCAGACGGAGCACAGTGGGTTCAGGCACAGTGACCACACCCCACTGTCCATAGGGGACAGTGGTCAGCACATGGCCTTAAGGTGATTGGTTGGAAACCATAGGGCGGACTTACCCCCTGTAATAATGTGTATTGGAGTGGCATAAAAGAAGGCTGCGTGCCTGATAAAAATGTACATCCTTGTATACCTTTTGTGGAGAAGAACGCTGTAACATCTGTCAAAACTGGATTATTGGATGAGACAAGATCAGTTTAAAATTGAATCGCAGCGACACCATCTTGCGACTGGCCGCAAGATGCCATTTTGCGAAATGGCCGCCTAAGCGCCATTTTAGATAAACTCACACTTTAGTACATGTGGCGATAATACTATTAGCATCATGCAAATGCATCTGTGACCATCGCCATAAGTTACGGTGATTCACAAAGCCTATTTCATGACTTTACGTATTATAAAGGATATATTTCAGAAATGGCTTTACAGTATGTAAACAAATTGGATTGCATTAGATGAATAGAGCAAATGGCTACGTGACAACTAACTTGTGTAGATAAGCTTCCTGGACAGTGTCTGCCCTCACTACAGGTGGCCTGGCTCGAATACACACCTTACATTAGCAGGCTTCCTGCAGTGACATGATTTCAAAGACTAGAGTGTCATCTTAGGTCTGTCTCTTGTAGCTGGGCTATTTGCATTTCACACAAGAGACTGGGAGAATAAAGAGTTTTTCTTTTGAAGCCTGGGCAGGTGTGGGGGACTGCTGCCAGAGTGGGCATGTAGAACTATCTGGCTCAGCATGTCACACTGCTAAGATGTTCACTTAGTGAGAGTTAAGTGCACCCTTCCTCATACACACATTAATATGTCTTTATATCAAACCCCGAATACTCACACATTACATATTCACACATAAGGTTTAATAAGCTTTAAAGTATATCATTTAAGTTGGTTCAGTTAGTTTAAATGCTGTGAAATAAAGATATTTGATAACTAAGGTTCTATACATGTTAAGACAGCCGTGTTTGGTTTCAACAGAATTCCAGTACTATCGGTGTGGAGATCGCATCATGCATTCCCACCTTATGGACCGCAGAGACTACAAGCAACAAAATGTATATTTTTTGAACAACTGTTAGGATGCAGCATGGGGAGGCGGGAGGGAAAAGACCCTCAGTTGTTAGAGGCTGGGCGAGTCTATTTGAACCAGCCTGTTAAATGCACTGTAACATATGCTTTGTTGAATCGTAAATAAACCTTTAGTACATTCCTGTGTATAAACCTCTAAGATTCACCTGCCTAGAACCTCTAAGACAAAACCTGCCTATACCTTCTAAAACCACAAGATATCGCTAATTAGCGTTGTGTTTAATTATACCATTAATAAAACTCTAAGACAGTTGAATAGCGGTCCAACGCGCTAAAGATTATTATTCAGGTAAAAGTATAGATGTTACCACGCTATGATCTAACAATGAGCACAAAATAAATTGTACAAACATTAGGTCATAAGGTACAGTCAATACATATGCGTGTGCTCTGGGACCAGATACTGGCATCAATAATGAGACCTTCGTCGAACAGCATAACAGGAACACCGCAGACTGGCATCTTGTTTCAGAGCACTCACATATATACCCTTACTGGGATAAGCAATACAATAGAATACGTTGGCAGGTTCTCATTGGTTCCTCTTCTTGCTTCTTCCATTACGGTACAATTCATAGGTCAGTGAAAAGACTCAACCCAGCCTCTAACAGCCTGATTGTGTTCACCTTCCCGCTGCATAATAAATCTAATCTAACTATGGCATACAACATTTCAAGAAGTTATTCTTTCTAACATTCATATTTCATAGCCGCATGTTCTAATCTTCTCACCGATGCCACCGGAACGCTGTGGGAAAAGAGTAGATCAGTACGGCACCAAACACGGTCCAATTGTCATTTACTAAGCCATAGTTACAGAAAACATTAATTTCTTTATATGCTGACATTGCGATTAAACCAAGTAATAATCATTCCTTTCGCGCTGTGGGACCATTGCTTTTAAATGTGTATGCGGGGAGAAATGACACTAAATTGTGTTGTGCGTTTGAGGGTCTGTGGGGCACTTACCGACCAGCACTAAGTTGGAAAGGCTTCTGTGTATGTGTGTGAGCATGCCAGTATGGGTTTGGGAAAGGTCACTAAAAAGCTGGCTGTGCATCTAAATTAGGGGTGAGCTGGTTCGGATTTCTGAAATCCGAACCCCCCCGAGCCCCCCCGATCCGAGGCCGATCCGAGTCAGGCTCGACTTTTCCCGCCTGACTCGGATCTGAAATCGAGGCAAAACGTCATCATCCCGCCTTCCGGGTCTCGCGGGTTTTGGATCCTATATAAGGTATCCGCGTCGGCGCCATTTTCTCACTCGGCTGTGGACAGTGAAGAGGGAGGGTGGGAGTTAGGGCTGGCTGGGCTGTGTAGTGTAGTGCAGTGTAGTGTTGTGCTGCGCTGTGCTGCTGTTGTCCATAGGGGCTGTGTCCACTACTTCAAAGTCCATAGGGGCTGGCTGGACTGTGTTGTGCAGTCAGTTGTCCATAGGGGCTGTGTCCACTCCAAAGTCCTGTGCAGTGTCCCAGTCCTAAAGGAGTGCTGTAGTGTTGTCCAGGGGGTGCTCTGTCCATCAGGGGTGCTCCCCCCAAGTGATAAAAAAAATAATATTTTTTCTGTGTTTGTGAATTGTGTGCACTGTGGCTGCACGTGCATCAACAAAGGAGCAGCGCCAAGCGTGCGCCTGTGTCCCATAAGTAAAAGGCCGGCTGGCTTGTCCATTAAAGGGTGCTGTAATCCCCAAAGGGCACTCCAAACAAAATAAAAAAATATATTTTTTTGTGAATTGTGTGCGCAGTAGCCGCACGTGCATCAACAAAGTAGTGCCAAGCGTGCGCCTGTGTCCCATAAATAAAGGGCCGGCAGGATTGACCGCTAAAGGGTGCTGTAACCCCCAAATGGCACTCCAAACAAAATAAAAAAATATTTTCTGTGTTTGTGAATTGTGTGGGCTGTAGCTGCACGTGCATCAACAAAGGAGCAGCGCCAAGCGTGCGCCTGTGTCCCATAAGTAAAGGGCCGGCTGGCTCATGTCTTAAAGGGTGGTGTAACCCACAAAGTGCACTAGTCTCCAACAAAAATAATAATTTTCTGTGTTTGTGTGCGCCTTAGCCGCACGTATATATCAATATAACATAAATGGAGGACCAAACTTTCTCCGATAAAAATAAAAAAGGGAAAGATCAAGAACTACTTCCTCCTAGTGCTGAAGCTGCTGCCACTAGTCATGACATAGACGATAACATGCCATCAACGTTGTCTGCCAAGGCCGATGCCCAATGTCATAGTAGAGGGCACATACAATCCCAAATGACAAAGTTCAGGAAAATGACCTTGAAAAAAACATTTAAATCATCTGAAGAGAAACGTAAACTTGCCAATATGCCAGTTACGACACGGAGTGGCAAGGAATGGCTAAGGTCTTTCCCTATGTTCATGACTAGTGGTTCAGCTTCACATGACGATGGAAGCCCTCCTCCCACTAAAAAAATCAAACGAGTTAAGCTGGCAAAAGCACAGCGAAGAACTGTGCGTTCTAAGAAGATATCACAAATCCCCAAGGAGAGTCCAAGTGTGGTGGTGGTTGCGATGCCTGACCTTCCCAGCACTGGACGGGAAGAGGTGGCTCTTTCCACCATTTGCATGCCCCCTGCAAGCGCTGAAAGGAGCACCCACAGTGCACTTGCTGATATGCAAATTGAAGATGTCACTGTTGAAGTACAACAGGATGAGGATACTGGTGTAGCTGGCGCTGAAGAGGAAGTTGGCGAGGAGGATTCTGATGGTGATGTGGTTTGTTTAAATCAGGCTCCGGGGGAGACAGTTGTCCGTGGGATGAAAAAGCCCATCACGGTCATGCCTGGGCAGAAGACCAAACATTCCACCTCTTTGGTCTGGCAATATTTTTATCCAAATCCGGACAACAACTGTCTTGCCATATGTACCATATGTAAAGGTGAAATAAGTAGGGGTAGGGACGTTAACCACCTAGGAACATCCTCCCTTATACGGCACCTGCAGCGCGTTCATAAAAAGTTACTGTCAAGTTCAGAAACTTTGGCTAAGACTGTAAGCAGTCCAGGGACACCTAAATCCCGTTGTCCTGTTGTATCCAAGCGCCTGCAAACCACACCGTCAACTCCCTCCTTGTCAATTTCCTCCTTAGTCAGGATCGGAAGTACTCCTGCAGGCCATATCACTGGCATGACTGACTCTCCTATCCGGGATTCCTCCGTAGGATCCTGCATTGCTACGCCTCCTGCTGCCGCTGCTGCTGTTGCTGCTGCTGGGAGTCGTTCATCATCCCAGAGAGGAAGTAGGAACACCACTACTTTTACTAAACAATTGACCCTCCAACAGTCCTTAGCGAGGAGGATGAAGAACGACAGCAGTCATCCTGAAGCAAAACGTATAACTGAGGCCTTGACTGCTATGTTGGTGTTAGACGTGCGTCCGGTATCCGCCATTAGTGCAGTGGGGTTTAGACAATTGATGGAGGTAGTGTGTCCCCGGTTCCAAATCCCGTCTAGATTCCACTTCACTAGGCAGGCGATACCGAGACTGTACAGAAACATCAGAAAAAGTGTCCTCAGTGTCCTGAAAAATGCCGTTGTACCCAATGTCCACTTAACCACGGATATGTGGACAAGTGGAACAGGGCAAACTAAGGACTATATGACTGTGACAGCCCACTGGGTAGATGTATCACCTTACGCAGCAACAGCAGCAGAATCACCAGTAGCAGCATCTCAGAAATGCCAGCTCGTTCCAAGGCAGGCTACGCTGTGTATCACCGGTTTCAGTAAGAGGCACAACCTCTTAGAGAAACTGAGGGAAATCATCGCCCAGTGGCTTACCCCACTTAGACTCTCCTGGGGATTTGTGATATCTGACAACGCCACCAATATTGTGCGGGCATTACATCTGAGCAAATTCCAGCACGTCCCATGTTTTGCTCACACAATAAACTTGGTGGTGCAGAATTTTCTGAAAAGCGACAGGGGCGTGCAGGAGACGCTTTGGGTGGCCCGAAAAATTTCTGGCCACTTTCGCCATTCAGCGACTGCGTGCCGAAGACTGGAGTGCCAGCAAACACTCTTGAACCTGCCCCGCCATCACCTGAAGCAAGAGGTTGTGACGCGGTGGAACTCAACCCTCTATATGCTTCAGAGGATGGAGGAGCAGCAAAAGGCCATTCAAGCCTATACATCCACCTATGACATAGGCAAAGGAGGGGGTATCCACCTGACTCAAGCGCAGTGGAGAATGATTTCCGTGTTGTGCAAGGTTCTCCAGCCCTTCGAACTTGCCACACGTGAAGTCAGTTCAGACACTGCCAGCTTGAGTCAGGTCATTCCCCTCATCAGGCTTTTGCAGAAGTAACTGGAGAAAGTGAAGGAAGAGCTAAGATGGAGCGATTCCGCTTGGCATGTGGGACTTGTGGATGAAGCCCTTCATTCGCTTTGCCAGGATTCCAGGGTGGTCAATCTGTTGAAATCAGACCACTACATTTTGGCCACCGTGCTCGATCCTAGGTTTAAAGCCTATGTGGTATTTCTCTTTCTGGCCGACACAAGCCTGCAGAGGTGCAAAGACCTGCTGGTGAAAACACTGTCAGCTGAAGCGGAACGTGACACGTCAACAGCTCCTTCTTCATTTTCTCCCGCAACTGGGGCTGCCAGGAAAAAACTTAGGTATCCTAAGCAACCCACTGGCGGTGATGCAGGGCAGGCAGGACCAAGTTTGGACATCTGGTCCGGACTGAAGGACCTGGCAACAATTTCTGACATGTCTACTGTCACTACATATGATACTGTCACCATTGACAGAATGGTGGAGGATTACATCGGTGACAGCATCCAAGTAGGCATGTCAGACAGTCCATACCTGTACTGTCAGGAAAAAGAGGCAATTTGGAGGCCCCTGTACAAACTGGCTCTATTTTACCTGAGTTGCCCCCTTCCAGTGTGTACTCCGAAAGAGTGTTTAGTGCAGCCGGGAACCTTGTCAGCGAAAGGCGTAGGAGGTTGCTTCCACAAAATGTGGAGAAGATGATGTTCATAAAAATTCATTATCAACTCTTCCAGGGAGACCAGCCTCCAGAACGTACAGAGGGACCTGTGGTGGTGGATTCCAGTGGGGATGAGTTAATACTCTGTGAGGATGAGGATGTACACAACACTGAAGAGGGTGAGGAATCGGTGGATGAGGAGGATGAGGACGACATCTTGCCTCAGTAGAGCCAGCTTGTGCAGGGACAGATTAATTGCCAGCTTGTTTTGTGGGGGCCCAAACGAACCAATCATTTCAGCCACAGTTGTGTGGCAGACCCTGGCACTGAAATGATTGCTTTGTTAAAGTGTGCATGTCCTGTTTATACAACATAAGGGTGGGTGGGAGGGCCCAAGGACAATTCCATCTTGCACCTCTTTTTTTTCTTTGCATTATGTACAGTTTGGGGCCTAGTTTTTCAAACTGCCATCCTGTCTGCCACTGCAGTGTCACTCCTAGATGGGTCACGTGTTTGTGCCGCCCACTCGTGTAGCTTAGCATAGTCATCCAGCTACCTCGGTGCAACCTTTTGGACATAAAAACACTATTGTGAGGTGTGAGGTGTTCAGAATAGATTGGAAATTAGTGGAAATTAAGGTTATTGAGGTTAATAATAGCATAGGAGCAGAAAAACCTACACATTCTGTGATTTTAGCTGTTTTTATGCTTTTTTAAAAAAAAATACAGATCCAAAACACAAAACCCAGAACCCAAAACACGGAAGGGTGGTTTTGGCAAAACCAATCCAGATCCAAAACACGAAGAAAGATCCAGATCCAAAACACAAAACACGAAAAGGGGCCGGTGCACACCCCTAGTCTAAATAGCTATTTTGCGTTGTACTATGTTTAACATGAAGTGCAGGGAAAACACCACTAATTTGCTACTTTTTGCCACATCGCGTATGTGTTAATGTGAATGCAGGGAAAACACCACTACTTTGCTACTGCTCAAATATAAGTTTGTGGTGATTTTAATGTGTTGCAAAGTTATTTTATGTCTGCTAAACACCGTCGGTAGGTATTAAGGGAAGATTGTTAAAAAGCTGTTTGTGCTACTTTTTAGCAACTTTGCGTTGTGAGTAGCAAAATTGCTACTTTTATCAATTTTGCACTGTGGATTGTGTACTATGTATTTTTGACAAAATGGCACTTGTGTAAGCTCTCTTTTCTAAAATTGAGTCTTGCTGCCATTCACAAGATGGCGTCGTGCAGGTTTTCGTGATTGGCAAATACATTCTGTCTTACCCAATTATTCGGTTTCGACAGCTTCTCCCCTGGGAACCAATGGCATAAGCAAGAAACTTCTCTATTGTCCTGTCTATTCTGGGGGGTATAAATGTGTGTTCAAACGCTGGGTCTTTAGTCTTCTTGCTGAATGCTGATAGATGGAGGTTTTCTTTCTGAATGCCGGGATCCGGTCCAGAGGCGCTGCGTATGTATACTGTACTTGGGTCTGTATAATTTGTTTGCGCTAAATTATATACAGATCATAGCGTGTAACTGACTGTACTTTTACTTGAATAATACTTTGTGCTTTGGAACCACATGTTCTAAGTCTGGAGTCTCTATTTACTGTATGACTGCGTACGCAAATTAGCGTCATCCTTAGAGGTTTATAGGAAGCATTTTAGAAGGTACAGGCAGGGGTATATAGAGGTTCATTTTAATATCGACACATCTCTGTATGCTGTAACCCCTTAAAGCTGAGGCAAGGGTCTTTTTCAAGACTGTGAGCAATAAACATCTTTGCCTGACTGTCATTGCATCTGAATCCTGCGACCAACAGAATTGCGCAAAATGCTATTCCGTTCTCCGGCTGTTCTGGATTGGGCCAAGCGTCTCCAAATCTCAAGCCCTTTACCAGTTACCGTGCAGAGTCTGGTCCATTGCGAGGGATCAGAGGGAAATAGCCGACACCAATCAGGAGGTGTGGCCGCAGTTAGTCGATGCATAAGTAGCAGTTAGCGGTTCCAAACACCGACGGAAGGAGTTTGGTGGTGGCAGCTATATGGGTGGTGGTTGTCAGTGACAGGCGGTCACTGACGGTAATCGGGAATCCAATCTGTGATCGGGAGTGATGGCTGAGGCCGTCCGGTCACAATGATGTCACTGTAGTTTGAAGATTTAGCACTTGGGGGCATATTCAATTGGGGGTAAGAATAGCAAAAATTATTCAATCAGGAGTGCACCTCCAGAGCACGACCAAAATGGTCAGGAAATACCCTGGGACCCCGGCGGCACCTCTCCTAATGGCTAATTAAGCAATTGGAAGTTGAATTGTATTTAGTGAGCGAGGTAGCACCACTCCCTAGTCAGAATAAATAATGGGATATATTCTGTGTTTCAAATACAGCATGAATTAAAGAATTTTGGGAGAAAAGGGAATAACAAATCTCTAAATTTAAGAGAATCTATGTGGGATTCCCTCAAAACCCTTACAAGTTTCCAATTAGCTCAATTAGGGGCCTATTCATCAACACTAAAATAACATTTTTAAGGACATTTTCCTTAAATAACGTTATTTTGGTATTCATGAACAGACTTAGCACAGGAGATATCACAGATATCTCCTTGCTAAGTTCCCCTGCTTTAATTTCCACACTCCCCATACATTAGTACATTAGTACATTAGTATGGGTACATTAGTACATTAGTATGGGGATGTGGAAATTGTGGTATTCATAAAATTCCGAAAATTATGAATTTTTGGAATTTGACGCAGTTACTATTCGCCACTGTGAGGTGGCGAATAGCAGAATCGACTTACCTCTATCCGCGTGTGCAGGTCCCCTGACGAGTCCCTCCGGCGCTCTGCTCCGTCCTCAGGCTCCGGAGGCTGGTCTGTCATGTGTGCTCCCCAGCAGAGCACAAGAAGGTTTAGAAAAAAAAAAAAAAGTTTTTTTTTTCTTCTAATCTGTCATGTGGTCTGCGGGGAAACCACATGACAGACCAGCAGGACGGAGCCGGAGGCTGCTGCGCAGACAGGTAAGTCGGGTGGGGGGGTACACAAACGTAACGCATCTGTAGGCAGTGCTGCGCATGCGCTGGTTTTACAGATGTAACAGCGCATGCGCAGCACTGTTTCCAGATGCGATAAAGTAGTGTAGAGAGGGAAAAGTATCTATTTCCCGAAAAGCTGTCATCGCAAAAATGACAGCTTTTCGGAATAGATACTTATGGAGAGGTGGAATGATGAATCCACCTATAATTAGCTAGAACTCCATGCGAGTTCTAAACCTAATTATCTCTAGAGAATTTTTAGGTTTAATGAATAGGCCCCTGTGTCTGTAATACTTCCCTTCCGAAGTGCTGTCCTCTGTATCCAGCATCGGGACCCGGTCTCCTGCAGCAGCGGTGAGTATGTCAGTGTGTGTGTGACCCCAGTGTAAGTATGCCCCCTGTAATGGGCGCTGGGAGTACTACATCTCCCAGCAGCCCTTCTACCTCCCAGCAGCGCCCTCCCCATTGAGAAGATGGAGGGGAGGCCACCAGGAACCGCAGAGACCCCCGGGCAGGTAAGTGTATTTATTTATTTATTATTTTATGCAGTGCTGGGGTTTCAGCTCTGAAAATCCAATTACCACTTTTTTTTTAATTGGATACCTCTGGTATCGGGAGTGCACATACCCGTGGTAATCCAAAATTGGGCATGAGGGGAGCGAGGTTTTTTCTCGCTAAACCTCGCACCCAATTGAATATGCCCCTTGAAGTCATTGTAACACCATGGACACTTCAGAATACAAGCAAGCTGGAATATCTCATTGACTTGGACTGTAGTTGAACCAGATAATAACCGGAGGTTGCAGATGTGGAACCGGAGACTTAAACTGGAATAGGTCCAGAGGTACCTGCAGAGTAGCCAGAGTGGAACAGAAGACTTGGACTGGAGCTAACAGCAGACTAGCTGGAGTGGAACCGGAATAGGACCAAAGATAACAGCAGAGTAGCTAGAGTGGAACTGGAGTCTTGAACCAGAATGGAACTGGTGATAATAGCAGCCAAACGGAGTGGAACCGCAGTCTAACCGGAATGGGACTGGTGCTTGAACACAGGCCGGTAAGGTAAAGACTGGAAGCTGGACACAGCACAACACTGTAGAGTAGATGGAGCAGACTCAGAGGCAGCAGTTTGTAGGAATCCAGTAGTCAGCAGGGCAGGTTCAGCAGTGGATGGGAGGTACTACTTACTCACTGGTGAGTGAGATCACAGGAAGGTAAAGAACCACATTGTTCCGATGATTGGTCATGTGGGCGCAGCAGCAGTTAGAGACTAGATGTTAGTGCTTACCTGATCACAGACAACTAGGTGTGCCCAAGAACCTCAGGGAAAGGATTGATAGCTCTCTGGGACAGAATGGTTCACCTTAGTAAAGCACCATCAGACAGGATAAGAGTGACTAACTCCTGGCTTTGTGACAGTGCTTCCCCCCCACACACACACACACACAGGTGGTCACCATGATCAGGGCTTAGTCGGGAACTTCGCATGCCATTTCTTTGCTAAAGCTGGTGTGTGAACTTCAGATGCATTGATCAAGGATCTTTCTTCAGGACCATATTCTTTGAACTCTACAAAGGTACTGTAGTTGCTTATACTGTATTTGAGAGTCCAGGATTCAAGAGTCCAAAATGCTGGCTTGGCCTTAAAGAACCTGTGGATAATGAGATGCTTCAGGAGAGAAATGTGTGAATTTTTAGGTATGATGGCAACTGCAGTTTGTAGGATACTTGATTGATGGCCTAAGTGACCAGGAACGGACCAATGAAACGAGGAGCAAATTTCATTGACGGAACCCTCTTTGTTTTTGGTTTTCAATGCTGGGATTACTCAACAATTTCTATCTGTTTGTACTTTACAACGCTGAGACGCAGAAAGTAACAATTCATGCACAAGTTTCCAATTTTCAAAAATCAACTTCACCAGATGCTCAGAAGCTAGGAGCAGAGGGCCTGATTCAGAGCCGGATGCTCTGACAGAGCGCTCGCTTTGAATCAGGGCCGGCCTTCTGTTTTTTTAGAGCGGCCTTCTGGCCGCTCACATAGCTGTGGGTGACCACCCACAGCTATAGCGAGCGGCCAGGAAGATGGTCGCGATGGTCAAGACCATCGCAACCATCGGGCTTGCGATGAGACCCTTGTGGTAGGGTCTCGTTGCCCAAGCTCCAGAGTGCTTTTGGCTCTAACAGAGCCGAAAGCTCTCCCACTGACATCACTTGTGATGTCAGTGGGGCCGGCCCCAGATGGTAGGCGTTTCCATGGGAACACCTCCGTCTGGGCAGCCACACCCACGGCCCGCCCACCAAAGGGGCATGCTGTCACTCAACATCGACAGCACGCCCTCTTTGGTACGAGACCCGGAGCGACGGAGTGCCCATCCCTATCCGGGTCTCGCGCATGCGCACGACGGAGCCGGCTCCGTCATGCGCATGCACACTGGGCCACCATCGACCTGCTTGCGAGCGCATAGCACTCGTGAGCGGGTCTGAATCAGGCCCTGAGATGGCTGGCAGAGGAGAGAACACTTGGAAATTCAGATGTTGACCATAAATTATGAAGAATTGAGTGGAGGAAGATGATTTGTGGAAATGATTGTTGTGACACAACTCAACCCAAAGTAGTAGATTAACCCAATCATCTTGGGAAAATGATACAGACATTAATGAGTCTAAATCTTGATTAACCCTTTCTGTCTGGCCGTTGGACTGGGGATCAAATTGAAAAAAGAAGTTCAACTTAACCTAGAGAGCCTGGCAGAGACGCCTCCAAAATCTTTCCACGAACTATGCTCCTCTGTTTGATAATACGATTTCCTCTGGATAGCCATGTAATTGAAGGATCTCATGCACAAACTGTTGTGTCAATACTGGTGCAGAGGGAAGGCCCTAGAGGTTAATAATCTTCTAATGATTTGCGAGGGTTAGCACCTTTCTTAGTGAGAGCAGTGAGAAGTGCAACAATGGTTTAATAAATCTGGATAAACTTTCAGTAATAGTTAGCAAACCCTAGATAGCGTTGCACCGACTTCAAAGTGTTTGGTTGAGGCCAATCAACAATTGCATGGACTTTTGCAGAATCTTTGCACAAGTCTGTACTGCAATTTATGTAGCTCAGGAATGGAATTGAAGAGACCTCGAAAGTGCACTTTTCGAATTTCCAGAAGATTTTTTTTTCTGAGACATAGAAGAACCTCCTTTATGTTTTTCTGATGGGAAGTTAGATTAGCTGAAAAGATCAGGATGTCATCTAAGTATACCACCATCGGAATATCTCGTATACATCATTTTGAAAAACTGCGAAAGCATTACTGAGTCCGAAGGGCATCACCACATACTCATAGAGGTGTTTCCCCTAACAACCAGATTGTAGCTATTATCTTCTAGAAATTGCTAGATAAATGTTGAGTAGAATCTGACAACCCGCATTTTAGTAAATATACCCCATAGTGTTCGTTTAGTGTGTTAAAAGCAGTTTTCCACTCATGTCTGATATGAATCAGGTTGTAAGCTCCCCAGGGATCGAGTTTGGAGAAGATGGTAGCTCCTCTTACGTGATCAGTTCTGCAATCAAAGGGATTGGATAACGATTTTTGAATGTGATCTTATTAAGGCTGCAGTAATCAATACATGGACTTAAGCCTACACCTTTCTTATTAATGAAGAAGAAGCCTGCTACAGCTGGAGATGAGGGATAAATAAAACCTCGCTCCAGATTCTCACAGATATATTCGGACATGGGTTGAGTTTCAGGGACAGAGACCGTGGGTACACTCTCCCACGAGGAAGTATCTTGCCTAGAAGCAAGTCAATCTCATTCATGGTGGGGTGGTAACGTTTCAGCAGATATTTTTTTAAAATATGTCTTAAAATGGTAAGGCAGTGAAAGAAGGGGACCATTTTTAGAGATAACAATGAGGAACCACAGATTGTAGACAAGTCGGAACACTGGGAAACCCAAGACAGGACTTAGGGCATAGACCAGTCTATATGTGGGTTATGATGCTGTAGCCATGGAAAGCCTAAAAAATCAGACTGGAAGCCTCGGAAATGATTAAAAAGTATTGACTCTGTATGTCTTACCCCAACCTGGAGTGTGACTAGAACAGATTGATGGGTGATGGTACCCCCACGGATTCTGCTGCCATCCACTGCAGTCAGGAAGACAGGGGAGGACATCTTCAAAGGAATGACCAGTTAATTGCCCAATTTAGCGGTGAGAAAGTTGCCAGCAGCTCCAGAGTCAATTAATGCGGAGGCATACTGTATATGGAGACCTGTCTAGATTTCAGCTTCACAGGAAATATACAATCTGTTTATTGTGGAGAGCATAGAACCACTCCTAAGCCAACCTGTCCATTATTGGTTAGGTGGAGGCATTTCCCGGCCTGTGAGGGCAAGCCTGAATCAGATGTTGAGGAGCAGCACAGTACAGGCAAAGTTTGGAGTTGATCCTAAGAACCCTTTCTTTTGGAGAGACAAAATTCACCCATTTGCATCAGTTCATCTCATGGAGATTTAGAATGAGAAGGAGGAGAACGAGCTTTGGAATCAGGGTTACCTTTTTCCAAGGTTCTTTCTCCACATCGAAGTTCTGCTCAGTTAAAGATGGAAATGAGCTCATCCAATGTTTTAGGGAGTTTGCGAGTGGCTAAGTCATCAAACATAAGGACGCCCACTTTACCTTACACACATCCGTAATACTTTGCAAGATGGCGAAACCATCGGTAACATGGAGTACCATTGCAGCCTCACACACACTTACACAGGCTCTGACCTTACTCGGGAATTACTAACCTCATCACATGCAGTGACTACACAGGACTGAGACACCATCAGTAACATGAAGTACTATCACCTCCTCACACACACAGGCTCTGACCTTACTCAGGAATTTCTAACTTCAGCGCACGCAGTGACAGCCCAAGCTGCGTTGGGCATCACAGTGGCTAATTTATAGATGCCCATGTAACGGCGTTCAAACGCACTGACAAACCTGTATTGCGCCAACCACCCCCCAGTCACCACCCCCAAATGCTCACTTCCTGTCAATCACCAAGGAGGGGTAGGTTTCCCACAGATACCTCCTGCTGCATTTTACATGGACAGAATGGCACACTCACTTTTGTTCAGCTCTGCAATTCCGTCCATCTCAGGCCCTATGTCTTCCTAAACAATTGCTATTTGTGTAAGTTGAATTATGCTGTCCCACTAAATCGTTGCACTTGGAGAAGTTTTTTTTTCAACTCACAACATGAGATAATTTTATATTGATTTTTACTTGTGTTCCTTTTTATTACAACCATCAAAATTTTTATATGTACATTTAATCTATATAATAAGTGAGAAAGTGTGTGTGTTTGTCTGTCCTTTATGGACAGCCAGAGTTTTGTACCTAGCTCTACCAAATTTGGCATGGTGGTGTAGTTTGACCAGGATTAGGTTTATGAAGACCATCAGGGCCATGGAGATCTGGGTTGTGTGGTATTTTAGCAACCTAAAGGTACCCACACATTAGACGATTATCTGCACGATTTGCATGATTTAGACGCATCGTAAGAATAAATTGTTAAAATTTGTGCAAATCGTGCAGTCTCCATGAACGATAACGATCCCGATGCGTGGTCCCGCGGGTCGTTAATTGTATCTTCAGATCTTACCTGCTGCAGGTAAGATCTGCCAATCTTTTAATGATGCAAGGACACACGATAGGTCGTTAGTGAAAATAAAAACTTTATGCATGATATTGTTTGTCCAGGATTGCCAGTGAGCTGCCGGGGAGTTCAAGGGAAATCGTTAATGACATTGTATCGTTTGCGAGTCGTTTAGTGTGTGGACACCATAAGGAAACCATTTTACATGAGCGATTGAACAGATTCATCTCCATATCTTATGTAAGTGGAACGGTGTATTTTTTAACCCTTTTTATTTGCTAGAAATCTATTTGCTTAATCTTAAAGAAAGCCTATTAGCACCTTGATAAAGAAGGTTTATAAAATGTACTTTGACTGTGCTCTTGGTGACCAGGATAAAATCTGGGCACCCCATTTCTTGCATAACCTGTACAACTAATCTGACAGACTGGTTAAAAGGAAATCACCATATGATGCTGTACACTGTCGCAATGGTATGCTGTGTGCCTAAGGACCACTGTACTACTGTATAACTAGTATTGCTGGACACTCCAGTAGAACTAGGCACACTGTCAAATATCCCAAAGTGTCTTCAGCGCTAAAACCTGTGCCTCATGGAGAAGGGTTTCCTGTTCCTGTACCTTGTGTATGTACCAGTGACTCTGGAATATCAGAGGAAAACGAGTCAGAAGAAAAAGAAACTATAGCAGAGTTATCAACCCAAAACTCAAGACAAATCACCTCACATCACAGGACAGGAAGAATTAAATGATTTGGTTGATGACTTGAAACTGTTAAAACATCAAGCTGAACCTTTGGGTTCTTGGCTGCAACAGAGGAACCTTCTGGCTTGAGGTATGACAATTTCTGGTTTTAGAACAAGAAACGTTTCTTATTTTCTTAATTCAGTGCGTGTGTACTGATGTTAACAGTTTAATGATTCAATTTGGTGTTCAGGACAATACTAGTGAGCAGCGACTGTTTATTGATTCTGAAAGCAGCGTTACTCCATAATGGGAACTAAGGGCCTGATTCAGAGCCACTCGTAAGCGGCAGCTAGTTCGCTCCGAGCGATGTTTGCCCAACTGCGCATGCGTACGGATCGTTATACGCATGCGCGAACCAGTCAGTGTGGCCGAAATTCATGTGCTCGCAAAATAGCGAATGCCTGATAATTTGAGTGACAGGATGAGGCATATGTGGGTGGTAACACGGGAAGGTGCTTGAAAACGGGGAGTGGAGATCCGATCGCAGGTGTGCTTAAAGGTCAAAACGGGCGTTTTATAGGTGTGCATAATTAAAACAGCAGCGTCATTGACCACGTCACTTGGTTATTTTATAGCCAGAACTGCTCGCAAAATTGTGGTAACAAAAACCAACCACAAGAATAGCGAGCAGCTCATACCCTGTTCGATGTACTCGATTAATCTAATAAATAGCGGACATGACGTAGGATGCGAGCGGCCAGGGGGCGTAGTTTCCCAAAAAACGACCGCAAGTTTTGTTCGCTCGTTCAGACCTAGAGGCATCAACAGACCCCAAAGAGCGAACGATTCATTTGAATATCCACCCCTATTTTCTGGATGAGCGAGAGCTAATTGTGTCCGGCTCTGAATCAGACCCTAAGTCCCGTCAGAGGACATGAGAGTAACCTATGAAAGTATGACTGTGTTGTTGGAGAAAATCAAATATAAGGATTATGGATGAAATATTTGTTGTGATTTAAAGGTAGTTGCACTGCTTGTAGGTTTGCAAGGTGGATTCACAAACTACTACTCTGTTCTGTGTTTATGTGACAGCATATACACTAAAAATCACTATATCACAAAGAAATGGCCAGAGAGAGAAACCTAAGTTGCTGGAGAGAAATACGTTAAGCACACTTATTGGTTGAGCCGCATAAAATAATTTTACCTCCGCTTCACATTATGGGGGTCATTCAGACCCGCTCGTGAGCGGCAGTATGCTCACAAGCAGGTCGATGTTCCCCCACTGCGCATGCGCACGACGGAGGGAGCTCCGTCGTGTGCATGCGCGAGACCCGGCGAGCGACGGTCTCTCCATCGCTCCGGGTCTCGCACCAAAGGGGGCGTGCTGTTGATGTTGATTGACAGCACGCCCCCTTTGGTGGGCGTGACGGAGGCGTTCCCATGGGAACGCCTACCGTCTGAAGCCGGTCCCACTGACATCACTAGTGATGTCAGTGGGAGTGATTTTTGCTCTGATAGAGCCAAAATCACTCCAGGGCTTGCGGTCACCGAGACCCTACCGCAGGGTCTCGCCGCAAGCCCGATGGTCGTGATGGTCAAGACCATCGCAACCATCATCATGGATGCTCGCTATAGCTGTGGGTGGTCACCTATAACTATGCGAGCGTCCATGAGGACACTCCAAAAAAAGGTAGGAGGGCCCTGATTCAGAGCGAGCGCTCTGGTCAGAGCGTTCAGCTCTGAATCAGGCCCTAAGTTGGGCCCAATGAAGAATTTCATGAAAGCTCTGGATAAAGAAGGCCGGGCTGTGAGTTACTGAAGGAAAGGTTTCTGAGGGGAAGCGAGGCAAAGCTAAAAGAAGGAATATTTGTTGACCCCCAAATGAGGAAACTGCTTACAGGTGAAATGTTTAACGCTAAATGGACAGAATTTGAGTCTGCTGCTCGGTTCTCCTTCATGCCTGCTGTGCAAGGATTCTTAGGGAACAGAAAAGAGGCCCAACTACGTGCCCATCATCATTTAACTATTGGACAACTACAAGAATATGGGTTGTAGAATGTCACTTAAAATTTACTTTTCACATTCCCTTCTAGACTTTACCCTGACAACCTGGGTAGTGATGAAAAGGGGGAACGTTCCCACCAAGACATTCTGACAATGGAGCATCGCTACCAAGGACACTGGAACCCTGCAATGGTAATATTACTGGAGAGACCAATGGGACGCTGTACAAACAGAAAGCAACACCAGCCTATTTCCCTAAAGCAAAATTACATTTTATAATTTATTTGTAGTTTTATTAGTATTTTATAAATGAGTATGAGATTCATTGAAATTTTCACTTATCTTACTTTCTTTTAGATAAAGCTTTTGTTATTTGTGTGTATCTAATAAATGTGACGTAATAGAGCAGATCTGATTTTTCCACTCATCTCAGCATCCCTAAAACACATACTCACATGCCAGAGCCAATGACATCACCTCTATACAGTCCACATAAAACGTTATATATGTTCTCTCTCTACACTCACCTGTCCGGCTGACCCCAGGCCAACACTCCAGTGTGACTGGATCATAGAGCTCACCAAAAGCCTCTGCAATCTGGCAGGACCGATATGCAATATGTAGCACCTATCCTTATGTGTGACATTACTATTTGCCTATAGAGTGCGAGCAGGGCCCTCTTACCTCTCAGTCTGTCCGTTATTACCCAGTCTTTATCGATTACTGTTTGTTCCCAGTTGTGCAGCACAATGGAGTATGTAGCTTTACTTATACAGAAGTTGCTACTGTCACTATTGAACACCACGGTCAGACAAACCAGCAGGAAGAGCAATGGGAAGAGAGGATAGACAATGGAGCCAATGGCTGAGGGATATAATATGCAGCTCTCAGGAAAAAGACAACAGGTACAACCTCGGACAGAGCTTGCAGTCACTTAGAGGTCAGCCTTTATTGATTTGTGAGACCCCTAATTTTTATTCCTGGACCACATTCTCCTCCCAATGCTATCACCATGCTCTGTACATTGTAATGTTAGTAACAAAGTACTGGATGGAGAGGCCATTAGACTGTGGGTGCATGAGGAAGTACCAGTCAGTGCGGCTGTTATATAGAGTGTGGGTGAGAAAGTACTGGATATAGTGCCTGTGTATATAGAAGACAGAGGGTTTGTCAGATAGAGGGGTCATCAGATAGAGGGGGGGTAAGTAACAGGCAGTGGGGCAGTCAGATAGAGGGTGGGTGAGGAAGTACTGTATATAGAGGGTGGGTGAGGAAGCACTGGATATAGCGGGTGGGTAGGTACAGGGCAGTGGGGCAGTCAGATAGAGGGTGGGTAAGTAACAGGCAGTGGGGCAGTCAGATAGAGGGTGGGTGAGGAAGTACTGTATATAGAGGGTGGGTGAGGAAGTATTGGATATAGCGGGCGGACAGGTACAGGGCAGTGGGGCAGTCAGATAGAGGGGGGGTAAGTAACAGGCAGTGGGGCAGTCAGATAGAGGGTGGGTGAGGAAGTACTGTATATAGAGGGTGGGTGAGGAAGTACTGTATATAGAGGGTGGGTGAGGAAGTACTGGATATAGCAGGTGGGTAAGTACAGGGCAGTGGGGCAGTCAGATAGAGGGGGGGTAAGTAACAGGCAGTGGGGCAGTCAGATAGAGGGTGGGTGAAGAAGTACTGGATATAGAGGGTGGGTGGGTATAGGGCAGTGGGGCAGTCAGAGGGTGTTTGTGAGGAAGCACTGGATATAGCGGGTGGGTAGGTACAGGGCAGTGGGGCAGTCAGAGAGAGAGTGGGTGAGGAAGTACTGGATATAGAGGGTGGGTAGGTACAGGGCAGTCAGAGGGTGGGTGAGGAAGTACTGGATATAGCGGGTGGGTGGGTACAGGGCAGTCAGAGGGTGGGTGAGGAAGTAGTGCATATAGTGAGTGGGTAGGTACAGGGCAGTGGGGCAGTCAGATAGAGGGTGGGTGAGGAAGTATTGGATATAGTGAGTGGGTAGGTACAGGGCAGTGGGGCAGTCAGATAGAGGGTGGGTGAGGAAGTACTGTATATAGAGGGTGGGTGAGGAAGTACTGGATATAGCGGGTGGGTAGGTACAGGGCAGTGGGGCAGTCAGATAGAGGGTGGGTGAGGAAGTACTGTATATAGAGGGTGGGTGAGGAAGTACTGGATATAGCGGGTGGGTGGGTATAGGACAGTGGGGCAGTCAGAGGGTGTTTGTGAGGAAGCACTGGATATAGCGGGTGGGTAGGTACAGGGCAGTGGGGCAGTCAGATAGAGGGTGGGTGAGGAAGTACTGTATATAGAGGGTGGGTGAGGAAGTACTGGATATAGCGGGTGGGTGGGTATAGGACAGTGGGGCAGTCAGAGGGTGTTTGTGAGGAAGCACTGGATATAGCGGGTGGGTAGGTACAGGGCAGTGGGGCAGTCAGATAGAGGGTGGGTGAGGAAGTACTGGATATAGCAGGTGGATAGGTACAGGGCAGTAGGGCAGTCAGAGGGTGTTTGTGAGGAAGCACTGGATATAGCGGGTGGGTAGGTACAGGGCAGTGGGGCAGTCAGATAGAGGGTGGGTGAGGAAGTACTGTATATAGGGGGTGGGTAGGTACAGGGCACTGGGGTCGTCAATTAGAGGGTGGATGAGTTAGTAGAGGATATAGCAAGTGGGTAAGTACCAGACAGAGGGGCAGTCAGATAGAGGGTGGGTGAGGAAGTACTGGATATAGAGGGTGGGTGGGGAAGTACTGGATATAGTGGGTGGGTAGGTACAGGGCAGTGGGGCAGTCAGATAGAGGGTGGGTGAGGAAGTATTGGATATAGCGGGTGGGTAGGTACAGGGCAGTGGGGCAGTCAGAGAGAGAGTGGGTGAGGAAGTACTGGATATAGCGGGTGGGTAGGTACAGGGCAGTCAGAGGGTGGGTGAGGAAGTACTGGATATAGCGGGTGGGTGGGTACAGGGCAGTCAGAGGGTGGGTGAGGAAGTAGTGCATATAGTGAGTGGGTAGGTACAGGGCAGTGGGGCAGTTAGCGGGTGGGTAGGTACAGGGCAGTCAGAGGGTGGGTGAGGAAGTAGTGCATATAGTGAGTGGGTAGGTACAGGGCAGTGGGGCAGTCAGAGAGAGAGTGGGTGAGGAAGTACTGGATATAGTGGGTGGGTGGGTACAGGGCAGTCAGAGGGTGGGTGAGGAAGTAGTGCATATAGTGAGTGGGTAGGTACAGGGCAGTGGGGCAGTTAGCGGGTGGGTGGGTACAGGGCAGTCAGAGGGTGGGTGAAGAAGTAGTGCATATAGTGAGTGGGTAGGTACAGGGCAGTCAGATAGAGGCTGGATAAGGAAGTACTGGATATAGCGGGTGGGTAGGTACAGGGCAGTGGGGCAGTTAGAGGGTGGGTGAGGAAGTACTGGATATAATGAGTGGGTAGGTACAGGGCAGTGGGGCAGTTAGAGGGTGGGTGAGGAAGTACTGGATATAGCGGGTGGGTAGGTACAGGGCAGTGGAGCAGTTAGCAGGTGGGTAGGTACAGGGCAGTCAGATAGAGGCTGGATGAGGAAGTACTGGATATAGCGGGTGGGTAGGTACGGGGCAGTGGGGCAGTTAGAGGGTGGGTGAGGAAGTACTGGATATAATGGGTGGGTAGGTACAGGGCAGTGGGGCAGTTAGATGGTGGATGAGGAAGTACTGGATATAGCGGGTGGGTAGGTACAGGGCAGTCAGATAGAGGGTGGGTGAGGAAGTACTGGATATAATGGGTGGGTAGGTACAGGGCAGTTAGAGGGTGGGTGAGGAAGTACTGGATATAGCGGGTGGGTAGGTAAAGGGCAGTCAGATAGAGGGTGGGTGAGGAAGTACTGGATATAATGGGTGGGTAGGTACAGGGCAGTGGGGCAGTTAGAGGGTGGGTGAGGAAGTACTGGATATAATGGGTGGGTAGGTACAGGGCAGTGGGGCAGTTAGAGGGTGGGTGAGGAAGTACTGGATATAGCGGGTGGGTAGGTAAAGGGCAGTCAGATAGAGGGTGGGTGAGGAAGTACTGGATATAATGGGTGGGTAGGTACGGGGCAGTGGGGCAGTTAGAGGGTGGGTGAGGAAGTACTGGATATAGCGGGTGGGTAGGTAAAGGGCAGTCAAATAGAGGGTAGGTGAGGAAGTATTGGATATAGCGGGTGAGTGAAGAAGTACTGGATATAGCAGGTGGGTGGGTATCAGACAGAGCTACCATCGTATAGAGGGTGGGTGAGGTTATATAGCGAATGAGCCCATTAGATAGCAGGTGGGTAAGGAAGTATCGGACAAGGTTTGTGTTTGGGAGGGTTTCTGGGCAACTGGAAATCCCCCTAGCGTTTGCCATGAGAGCGGAGGATGCCGGGAGACGTGGTCCAGACGGTGGAAGCAGCCCCAGGGGGTGATGGGAGATGTAGTCTCAGGGAAAGTCACAGTGCGAGATGAATACCCGGCATGCATAGGGGAGCCGCGGGGTCTGCCGGGAGATGTAGTGTGGAGCTGGGCTGTGCCGCGCTGAGGTTTGAGGAAAGAGACTACGCATCCCCGGCGTGCACCGCGGGAATGAGGCATGACGGGATAGGGGAGCTGTGCATTTCGGGTCAGAGGAGATGTGTATGCCGGGAGAGGGGAGCGTTGCATGCCGGGCAGGAGCAGAGGTGCATGCCGGGAGACGTAGTCCTTTCGCTGCCGCCGCCGCGCTGATCGCTGGGTAGCGCTGACCACAGGTCCCGGCGTGCAGTGCGGCCAGCCCCGGGGGATCCAGGGAGATGTAGTCCGGTCCCGTCCTGTGTGACTACAGCTCCCGGCAGCCTCAGAGCGGCCGCCGCGTCTCCGGGCTGTAGTAGTAGTGTAGTCCGCGGCGCGCTGCGGGTGTGAGGGGCAGAGCCGGGTGTGAGGGGCCGGGGCCGCCATGCTGAAGTGCATCCCCCTGTGGCGCTGTAACCGGCATGTGGAGTCCGTGGATAAGCGGCACTGCTCCCTGCAGACCGTGCCCGAGGAGGTGTACCGCTACAGCCGCAGCCTGGAGGAGCTGCTCCTGGACTCCAACCAGCTGCGGGAGCTGCCCAAGGTGAGGAGGACTAGGGGTGGCACCTGGTGGGCACAAGGGAGGTAGGGCTGGCACGGGGAGGATTAAGACTGGTACTTGGGCACAGGGAAGGAGAAGGGCTGGCACCTGGTGGGCACAGGGGAGGACTGGGGCTGGCACCTGGTGGGCACAGGGCAGGATTAGGACTGGTACCTGGTGGGCACAGGGGAGGACAAGGGCTGGCACCTGGTGGGCACAGGGGAGGACAAGGGCTGGCACCTGGTGGGCACAGGGGAGGATAAGGGCTGGCACCTGGTGGGCACAGGGGAGGACAAGGGCTGGCACCTGGTGGGCACAGGTGAGGACAAGGGCTGGCACCTGGTGGGCACAGGGGAGGACAAGGGCTGGCACCTGGTGGGCACAGGGGAGGACTAGGGCTGGCACCTGGTGGGCACAGGGGAGGACTAGGGCTGGCACCTGGTGGGCACAGGGGAGGACTAGGGCTGGCACCTGGTGGGCACAGGGGAGGACCAGGGCTGGCACAGGGGAGCTATAGGGCTGTCCTAAACTTGTGCGCAGGGGAAGTTTAGGACTGGCAGCTGGTGGGCACAGGGGAGGACAAGGGAAGGAAACTGGTGGGCACAGGGGAGGACTGGGGCTGGCACCTGGTGGGCACAGGGGAGGACTGGGGCTGGCACCTGGTGGGCACAGGGGAGGACCAGGGCTGGCACAGGGGAGCTATGGGGCTGGTACCTGGTGTGCACAGGGGAAGTTTAGGACTGGCAACTGGTGGGCACAGGGGAGGACAAGCGAAGGAAACTGGTGGGCACAGGGGAGGATTAGGGTTGGCATTTGGTGAGCATGGGTGGATTAGGGCTGGCACAGGGGGAGGATAAGTCTGCTGGGTGGTTGTTACCCTGAGCTGGGTACCAGGCGCACATTTGTAGGTATGTGCTAGACTAGGGCAATAAGCGGCCCCCCAGCTGTTGTTGAACTCCCCCTGTGCTAGACTCTGGTATCTGTGATTCAGCTGCTGCAGAACTCCACCTTGTCTCTCGCCTGCTTGTCGTATTCCACCACCTGATAACTGTATAGATCTGTGTATGGCGCTTTTTATTCCTATTACGGTGTGAATGTAGCGATGTACCCCAGGGTGCCGGGGATAACACAGCGAGTATGGCGCAGTAACTATAGAGTCGTATTCCACCACCTGATAACTGTATAGATCTGTGCATGGCGCTCTTTATTCCTATTCCGGTGTGAATGTAGCGATGTACCCCAGGGTGCCGGGGATAACACACAGCGAGTATGGCGCAGTAATTATAGAGTCGTATTCCACCACCTGATAACTGTATAGATCTGTGCATGGCGCTCTTTATTCCTATTCCGGTGTGAATGTAGCGATGTACCCCAGGGTGCCGGGGATAACACACAGCGAGTATGGCGCAGTAACTATAGAGTTGATGAACAGAAGAAATGTTATATGAAATCGCTGGTTGACCCTTTTATGTTTGAAACCAGTTATTTTGCTTTTAACCATGTTTTGTTGCATTGGTCGGCCAGTGGTAATGCCCAGTAGTGGCTGTAGGTCTGAGATGCCCGGGCGCTGGGATTGTGGCGACCACTCTCAGACATTCATATGCCATCGCTGTTCCTTTTGCTATAGGATGACACAATGCTGAGAGCATAGGACCCCGGTTCTGTAACTCCAGGGTGTCTTGTTTGCTTACAGGTTGGCGTATTAATGCCAGCTGCTGCCACTTACAGGAGTGGTACCGGCCTTGTGCTTCGCTTAGCCGTGCGGAGGAACAGCTCAGAGCAACTTCCACCCAGTAAAATAATACCAGTGGCAATTACAAGATTAACTTGTTATCCGTTTCCTTGTGTGCGACTTGTTTGTATAGGAACGTACTTAGAGGGTGGGTTACCCTGTATACGTCGATGCCCAGTATCTGGGTGTGATAGGCTGCATATGGTAATGTCTGTCCTGCCTGGTATTTGGGAATGGCCCCGGGCAGACTTCACAGCCAACCTTTGTTTCAATATTTTCTCTCATTAACCCCTCAATTT
The DNA here is from genome assembly GCA_031769625.1 of Taudactylus pleione. NCBI lineage: Eukaryota > Metazoa > Chordata > Amphibia > Anura > Myobatrachidae > Taudactylus > Taudactylus pleione. The sequence continues at coordinate 133,682 of JAUIMM010000905.1, forward strand.
CAGCAGCACCTTGAAATACACTATAAGGGATAATTATGTAACCTACTTACAATGTGATGCCTTGTGTCTGCGTTCAGTATACACAGCTCTGCTATCCGTCATTGTAGCTTATTGGTGGTGTTAGAGGAGCCGTCCACCCCCAGGTGACTCTATTTCTGGGATTGTGCATGCGCTGATGTACTTACTGCAGGTTACTGCGCTGAGAGGCCCAGGACGTTCTGCAATAACCGCCCCGTCAATTCATTATTTATCTATCTTTCTTTTGTGCTTTTAAACCCGGTGTGTGTGTGTGTATATGTATATATATATATATATATATATATATATATATATATATATATATAGTAAGACTGAGCTATCCATTCTCCTGAATATATCATAAATTAAGTCTCTGGATACTTATATCCAAGTAAGCGAGCACAGAATATCTACCCCCCACCCCACCCAGCTCTGGACCAATGAGCAGTTCTGCTTCATTCATTGAATGTTTGGTTACAAAATGCAGAAGTAAAGTGATAAATGATAATAGCAGTGCCTTCATACAAGCTACGCGATAAGTCATATGAAGGTAGTCGGCTCCATTAACCTGCGTAGTAATGTGGTAATTTACAGTATCTGTACCCATAGTGACCCTGGCATTTGGCATTGGGCATGCCTCCCTGTGACTCCTGGTCTCTGACCCCCCTCCCTGATTTCCGGCATCGGGCACACCCTTGGCTTCTGACAAGGCCTCTCCTCCAGCACCTGACCCCTTAGCCCGGGCTCCTGATTTCTAGAAAGCATCAGTGATGAGCGTCGCTGTGTCCTGTGCGGGTGTAGTATTCCCTTGCCCAGCTAATACTTTATACATGATGTTATTGGGTGTCGTTGTGGTACAGGTTTTGGTGCAGATCTTGGTGCTTTGGCATTTTGCATTCTGGAAACCAGTTTGCATTGAGGGGCTGCACACTGTTCCTGTTACTGCTTTGGAACCGTGTGGTGAGAATTATTCCTGATGGATAACAGATTCTCCTATTCAGGTGATTATAAGGCCGCAAAACGTTTCAGAACTGCGTTTCTGCTTTGGCGCTGATAGGACGGACCTCAGGAGCTCCCGGGAGTTCAGTCTTTAAAGTCAGTGGATGTTCCCTACGAAATCCTGGCGGTAATTAGGTTTCACCGTTTCAGTCCTGAATTGTGCATTATTTTCTCTACCCTTATATTTGGATAGTCCTCATGTCCTGCGCGTGATGGCAGGAGAAGTAGTGATGGTGGCAGGAGAAGTAGTGATGGTGGCAGGAGAAGTAGTGATGGTGGCAGGAGGAGAAGTGACTGTGGCAGTAGAAGGGGGAGGAGGTGACTGTGGCAGGAGGAGGGGGAGGAGAAGTGACGGTGGCAGGAGGAGGGGGAGGAGAAGTGACGGTGGCAGGAGGAGGGGGAGGAGAAGTGACGGTGGCAGGAGGAGGGGGAGGAGAAGTGACGGTGGCAGGAGGAGGGGGAGAAGAAGTGACGGTGGCAGGAGGAGGGGGAGAAGAAGTGACGGTGGCAGGAGGAGGGGGAGGAGAAGTGACGGTGGCAGGAGGAGGTGGAGGAGAGAGAAGTGACGGTGGCAGGAGGAGGGGGTGGAGAAGTGACGGTGGCAGGAGGAGGGGGAGGAGAAGTGACGGTGGCAGGAGGAGGGGGAGGAGAAGTGACGGTGGCAGGAGGAGGGGGAGGAGAAGTGACGGTGGCAGGAGGAGGGGGAGGAGAAGTGACGGTGGCAGGAGGAGGGGGAGGAGAAGTGACGGTGGCAGGAGGAGGGGGAGGAGAAGTGACGGTGGCAGGAGGAGGGGGAGGAGAAGTGACGGTGGCAGGAGGAGGAGAAGTGACGGTGGCAGTAGTAGGGGGAGGAGAAGTGACGGTGGCAGGAGGAGGAGGAGAAGTGACGGTGGCAGTAGAGGGAGGAGGAGAAGTGACGGTGGCAGTAGAAGGGGGAGGAGAAATGACGGTGGTAGTAGTAGGGGGAGGAGAAGTGACGGTGGTAGTAGTAGGGGGAGGAGAAGTGACTGTGGCAGGAGGAGGGGGAGGAGAAGTGACAGTGGCAGTAGTAGGGGGAGGAGAAGTGACGGTGGCAGGAGGAGGGGGAGAAGAAGTGACGGTGGCAGGAGGAGGGGGAGGAGAAGTGACGGTGGCAGGAGGAGGGGGAGGAGAAGTGACCATGGTAGGTGGATGAGAAGTGACGGTAGGAGGAGAAGTGACGGTGGCAGGAGGAGGGGGAGGAGAAGTGACGGTGGCAGTAGAAGGGGGCGGAGAAGTGACGATGGTAGGAGGAGAAGTGACTGGTAGGGGGCGGAGAAGTGACTGGTAGGAGGGGGGGAGAAGTGACGTGACAATGGTAGGCGAAGTGACATTGGGAGGAGGAGGAGGAGAAGTGACGTTGGGAGGAGCAGAAGTAACTGTAGGAGGAGGAGGAGAACTGATTGTAGGAGGAGAAGTGACGTCGGTAGGAGGAGGTGAAGTGATGCCGGTAGGAAGAGGAGGATAAGTGATGTTGTTAGGAGAAGTGACATTGGTAGGAGGAGGAGAAGTGACGCTGGGAGGAGAAGGAGAAGTAACATTGGTAGGAGGAGAAGAATTGACGTTGGTAGGAAGAGGAGGAGAAGTAACGCTGGGAGGAGGAGGAGAAGTGATGTCGGTAGGAGGAGGAGAAGTGATGTCGATAGGAGGAGGAGGAGAAGTGACTGTAGGAGGAGAAGTGACGTTGGTAGGAGGAGGAGAAGTGATGTCAGTAGGAAGAGGAGGAGAAGTGACTGTAGGAGGAGAAGTGACATTGGTAGGAGGAGGAGAAGTGATGTCGATAGGAGGAGAAGTGATGTCGGTAGGAGGAGGTGAAGTGATGTCAGTAGGAAGAGGAGGAGAAGTGGCAGGAGGAGGAGAATTGGTTGGAGGAGAAGTGATGGTAGTAGGTGGTGAAGTGACGTTGGCAGGAAGAGGAGAAGGGACATTGCTAGGAGGAGAAGTGACATTGGTAGGAGGCGGAGGAGATGAGACGTTGGTAGGAGGAGAAGTGACGTCGGGAGGAGGAGGTGAAGTGACGGTGGTAGGAGGAGGAGAGGTGACATGAGGAGAAGTGACGGTAGAAGGCAGAGAATGATTGGAGGAGAAGTGACGTTGGCAGGAAGAGGAGGAGAAGTGACGTTGGTAGGAGGAGGAGGAGATGAGACGTTGGTAGGAGGAGAAGTGACGTCGGGAGGAGGAGTGATGTCGGTAGGAGGAGGTGAAGTGACGGTGGTAGGAGGAGGAGAAGTGACATGAGGAGAAGTGACGGTAGAAGGCAGAGAATGATTGGAGGAGAAGTGACGTTGGCAGGAAGAGGAGGAGAAGTGACGATATGGAGCGGAGAAGTAACGTTGGTAGGAAGAGGAGGAGATGTGACGGTAGGAGGCGGAGGGGATGAGACGTTGGTAGGAGAAGTGATGTCAGTAGGATGAGGAGGAGGAGAGACGTGAGGAGAAGTGACCGTTGGGAAGAGAAGGAGAAGTAGTGACGTTGGGAGGAGGAGAAGTAACTGTGGTAGTAGGAGGAGGACAAGTGACTGTAGGAGGAGAAGTGACAATGATGGTAGGAGGAGGAGAAGTGACGTCGGGAGGAGGAGGAGAAGTGACATCGGGAGGAGGAGGAGAAGTGACGTCGGGAGGAGGAGGAGGAGAAGTGACGTCGGGAGGAGGAGGAGAAGTGACGTCGGGAGGAGGAGGAGGAGAAGTGACGTCGGGAGGAGGAGGAGAAGTGACGTCGGGAGGAGGAGGAGAAGTGATGTCTGGAGGAGGAGGAGAAGTGATGTCGGGAGAAGGAGGAGAAGTGACGTCGGGTGGAGGACGACGAGCAGTGACATTGGTGGGAGGAGGAGAAGTAGTGACGACGGGAGGAGGAGGAGCAGAAGTGACCTCGGTAGGAGGAGGAGGAGGAGGAGACGTGACGGTGGTAGGCGAAGGGGGAGAAGTAACATTAGTACGAGGAGGAGAAGTGACTGTGGTGGTAGGAGGAGGATAAGTGACTTAGGAGGAGAAGTGACTGTGGTGGTAGGAGGAGGATAAGTGACTTAGGAGGAGAAGTGGCTGTGGTGGTAGGAAGAGGATAAGTGACTTAGGAGGAGAAGTGACAATGGTGGTAGGAGAGGGAGGAGAAGTAATAATGGCAGTAGGAGGAGAAGTGATGGTGGGAGGAGGAGAAGGAGAAGTGACGGTGATAGGTGGTGGAGAAGTGACGATAGTAGGACTTTGAGCTGAATTGTGGAGCTGAATGAGAGCAGTGATCACACATCATTATTAGTTCATACACTACTTTAGTGTTTATGCCTTTAACCGCGCAGACCTGGTACTCGGAACTGATATCTGCGTTTCTGCATATTGCATTCCCATTTGTTGTTTTGTCATTTCCATTGTTCTCCACCCCGTCCTATAGAGGCATTGGCCAGTCTCCATACACCTCAGTGTAATTCATATGGATTCTCCGTTCTATAGAGGCACTGGTCAGTCTCTATACACCTCAGTGTAATTCATATGGATTCTCCTTCCCTCTGTCCTATAGAGGCATTGGCCAGTCTCCATACACCTGGATGTAATTCATATGGACCCTCCTAACCTCTGTCCTATAGAGGCACTGCCAAGTCTCCATACACCTCAGTGTAATTCATATGGACTCTCCGTCCTATAGAGGCACTGGCCAGTCTCCATACACCTCAGTGTAATTCATATGGACCCTCCTAACCTCTGTCCTATAGAGGCACTGGCCAGTCTCCATACACCTCAGTGTAATTCATATGGATTCTCCTAACCTCTGTCCTATAGAGGCACTGGCCAGTCTCCATACACCTCAGTGTAATTCATATGGACTCTCCTAACCTCTGTCCTATAGAGGCATTGGCCAGTCTCCATACACCTCAATGTAATTCATATGGACTCTCCGTCCTATAGAGGCACTGGCCAGTCTCCATACACCTCAGTGTAATTAATATGGACTCTGCGTCCTATAGAGGCACTGGCCAGTCTCCATACACCTCAGTGTAATTCATATGGACTCTCCGTCCTATAGAGGCACTGGCCAGTCTCCATACACCTCAGTGTAATTCATATGGATTCTCCTAACCTCTGTCCTATAGAGGCACTGGCCAGTCTCCATACACCTCAGTGTAATTCATATGGACTCTCCTAACCTCTGTCCTATAGAGGCATTGGCCAGTCTCCATACACCTCAATGTAATTCATATGGACTCTCCGTCCTATAGAGGCACTGGCCAGTCTCCATACACCTCAGTGTAATTCATATGGACTCTCCGTCCTATAGAGGCACTGGCCAGTCTCCATACACCTCAGTGTAATTCATATGGATTCTCCGTCCTATAGAGGCATTGGCCAGTCTCTATACACCTGGATGTAATTCATATGGACTCTCCTAACCTCTGTCCTATAGAGGCACTGGCCAGTCTCCATACACCTCAGTGTAATTCATATGGACTCTCCTAACCTCTGTCCTATAGAGGCACTGGCCAGTCTCCATACACCTCAGTGTAATTCATATGGACTCTCCGTCCTATAGAGGCACTGGCCAGTCTCCATCCTTTTTGCAGCACTGGCTATTTTCTCTATTAATCAAAACAGGAATTGTTGTCAGTACTATACATATCTGTGTATACAGCTTTGTGTTCCCCCAATCTAGTGTACTAGTAATAGTCCTCGGTACAGGTGTAATACACAGAGCTGGGGGCTGGGCGGGAGCAGGTGACCTCACGTTTCTAGGTGCATAACGATTCCAGTGAGAGGGCAGTGGATAGAGAGTGCCCCCCCCCCCCATATCCCTCCTAAAGTCCTGGCGCTATATTAGATTGTAAGCCTGCGGGAAGAGGACTCCTCCTCTTGCCTAGCTGATGCTGGATAGAGCTGTGTGCATGGGGAATGTTATTTAGGCAGATGAATTATTAATGATCCTGGAGTAACCAGCGCAACAGGTTTAAATAAATAAGTTAAGAGAGAACATTGTTATTACAAGGTGAGCAGGAGGGCCGTTCTCTGTAACTGCAGGCAGGAGGGCCGTTCTCTGTAACTGCAGGCAGGAGGGCCGTTCTCTGTAACTGCAGGCAGGAGGGCCGTTCTCTGTAACTGCAGGCCGGAGGGCCGTTCTCTGTAACTGCAGGCCGGAGGGCCGTTCTCTGTAACTGCAGGCCGGAGGGCCGTTCTCTGTAACTGCAGGCCGGAGGGCCGTTCTCTGTAACTGCAGGCAGGGGGGCCGTTCTCTGTAACTGCAGGCAGGGGGGCCGTTCTCTGTAACTGCAGGCAGGGGGGCCGTTCTCTGTAACTGCAGGCAGGGGGGCCGTTCTCTGTAACTGCAGGCAGGGGGGCCGTTCTCTGTAACTGCAGGCAGGGGGGCCGTTCTCTGTAACTGCAGGCAGGGGGGCCGTTCTCTGTAACTGCAGGCAGGGGGGCCGTTCTCTGTAACTGCAGGCAGGGGAGAACTGCACACCTGTGTCCAATAAAACATCAGGCACAACCACAGGTGTATTTAAGGAACCCTTTTTTTAGTGCATTGTGTAAGTGGGAGGTGATTTGTGTGTAGAATGTTTCTCCATCTTCTGACCCCTCTTTGTTACTGGTGCCCCTTCCCCCCCCTATTGTTACCCTATATAAGACGACATTCATCAGGCCTCCTGTAATGGGTCCTGGCTGTCGCCATCTTATACTTTAGCCAACGTGGGAGGGGGTGGGAAGTCCTGAATTCTTTCTTTCCTCATTCACTTGTTACATGCCAGCTGAAATGTTCAGCTCACAAGTAGATAGGCTAACAAATGTTTTGTTTTTCTAAATGAAGGAGGCGGGAAATGTAACCGCATCATATAGTTGGCTTAACCTGCTACTGTATCACAACCCGCGGTGACTAAGGCGCTTTCAGCGAGAAAGACGTCACCAGCAGAGGGCAGTAGTGTGTGGGGGCACTTACTCCAGGATTGTGATATCTGAGCGTCAATGTGTAGTGTGGGGCAGAACAGAGGGCTCAGGGTCACTTTACTGCAAACTTCAACCTGTAGCGCGAGCAGCCGGTTCCATCATGGAACAGCCTGACGGGAACTGCACAGTGCAGGGTGTCAGCCGGGCTGCAGGGTGTCATCTGCTCATCACATACATGTCTGTACGTTCTGTGGTGCAAAGGGGGACAGAGAGAGGATTGTGCAGGAAGGTGAGACAGTCGGAGGGGTCACCTTACATCATGTCTGATGAGCCCACATACGGCACCGACCTACGGAACCCTACATCCCCGAGAGCTCGTTTCCAACAGTGAAGGGTTTGGCAGTGTTGTAGGGCGCAGTGTATTGGTGCGGTCTGGGTACAGATAATGGTCACTACTAATCACTGTTTGATGGTACCGAGCGCTCATCCTCACCCCATGTAGCAGCATTTCTCCCCAGACGGGAGGGGTGTCTCCTAGTATGACTGTGCCCTGTCCTCCGATCACGTGTGGTCACCCAATGGGTTGATGAGGAGGACACTCATGTAATTCTCAGCCACCAGCGGAGCACTTACGGCATATTCTGGAGTGATGTCTGAGACATCATCCAAGTGGCATCTGAGTGACGTTCTGTGGATGATGCTTCCTCTGTACAGTGGTTTCCATTGTTTTTATCTGTTATTTGTATACGCTCACAGCAAAAACAGCCTCTGATGATCTTGTACACCATCACAAGTATGTAGGATTTTGTAAGCTTATGAATATTGTCTGAGTATAAGCAGTGGAAGTGTAGCCTCTGGTTACAGTGTGGATAGTATAAGCAGTGGAAGTGTAGCCTCTGGTTACAGTGTGGATAGTATAAGCAGTGGAAGTGTAGCCTCTGGTTACAGTGTGGATAGTATAAGCAGTGGTAGTGTAGCCTCTGGTTACAGTGTGGATAGTATAAGCAGTGGTAGTGTAGTCTCTGGTTACAGTGTGGATAGTATAAGCAGTGGAAGTGTAGCCTCTGGTTACAGTGTGGGTAGTATAAGCAGTGGTAGTGTAGCCTCTGGTTACAGTGTGGGTAGTATAAGCAGTGGAAGTGTAGCCTCTGGTTACAGTGTGGATAGTATAAGCAGTGGAAGTGTAGCCTCTGGTTACAGTGTGGGTAGTATAAGCAGTGGAAGTGTAGCCTCTGGTTACAGTGTGGATAGTATAAGCAGTGGAAGTGTAGCCTCTGGTTACAGTGTGGGTAGTATAAGCAGTGGAAGTGTAACCTCTGGTTACAGTGTGGGTAGTATAAGCAGTGGAAGTGTAACCTCTGGTTACAGTGTGGGTAGTATAAGCAGTGGTAGTGTAGCCTCTGGTTACAGTGTGGGTAGTATAAGCAGTGGTAGTGTAGCCTCTGGTTACAGTGTGGGTAGTATAAGCAGTGGTAGTGTAGCCTCCGGTTACAGTGTGGGTAGTATAAGCAGTGGTAGTGTAGCCTCCGGTTACAGTGTGGGTAGTATAAGCGGTGGTAGTGTAGCCTCCGGTTACAGTGTGGGTAGTATAAGCGGTGGTAGTGTAGCCTCCGGTTACAGTGTGGGTAGTATAAGCGGTGGTAGTGTAGCCTCCGGTTACAGTGTGGGTAGTATAAGCGGTGGTAGTGTAGCCTCTGGTTACAGTGTGGGTAGTATAAGCAGTGGTAGTGTAGCCTCTGGTTACAGTGTGGATAGTATAAGCAGTGGTAGTGTAGCCTCTGGTTACAGCGCGGATAGTATAAGCAGTGGTAGTGTAGCCTCTGGTTACAGTGTGGATAGTATAAGCAGTGGAAGTGTAGCCTCTGGTTACAGTGTGGATAGTATAAGCAGTGGAAGTGTAGCCTCTGGTTACAGTGTGGATAGTATAAGCAGTGGTAGTGTAGCCTCTGGTTACAGTGTGGGTAGTATAAGCAGTGGAAGTGTAGCCTCTGGTTACAGTGTGGATAGTATAAGCAGTGGTAGTGTAGCCTCTGGTTACAGTGCGGGTAGTATAAGCAGTGGTAGTGTAGCCTCTGGTTACAGTGCGGATAGTATAAGCAGTGGTAGTGTAGCCTCTGGTTACAGCGCGGATAGTATAAGCAGTGGTAGTGTAGCCTCTGGTTACAGTGTGGATAGTATAAGCAGTGGAAGTGTAGCCTCTGGTTACAGTGTGGATAGTATAAGCAGTGGAAGTGTAGCCTCTGGTTACAGTGTGGATAGTATAAGCAGTGGAAGTGTAGCCTCTGGTTACAGTGTGGGTAGTATAAGCAGTGGAAGTGTAGCCTCTGGTTACAGTGTGGGTAGTATAAGCAGTGGTAGTGTAGCCTCTGGTTACAGTGTGGATAGTATAAGCAGTGGTAGTGTAGCCTCTGGTTACAGTGTGGGTAGTATAAGCAGTGGTAGTGTAGCCTCTGGTTACAGTGTGGGTAGTATAAGCAGTGGTAGTGTAGCCTCTGGTTACAGTGTGGATAGTATAAGCAGTGGAAGTGTAGCCTCTGGTTACAGTGTGGGTAGTATAAGCAGTGGTAGTGTATCCTCTGGTTACAGTGCGGATAGTATAAGCAGTGGTAGTGTAGTCTCTGGTTACAGTGCGGATAGTATAAGCAGTGGTAGTGTAGCCTCTGGTTACAGTGCGGGTAGTATAAGCAGTGGAAGTGTAGCCTCTGGTTACAGTGCGGATAGTATAAGCAGTGGTAGTGTAGCCTCTGGTTACAGTGTGGGTAGTATAAGCAGTGGTAGTGTAGCCTCCGGTTACAGTGTGGGTAGTATAAGCAGTGGTAGTGTAGCCTCCGGTTACAGTGTGGGTAGTATAAGCAGTGGTAGTGTAGCCTCTGGTTACAGTGTGGGTAGTATAAGCAGTGGTAGTGTAGCCTCCGGTTACAGTGTGGGTAGTATAAGCAGTGGTAGTGTAGCCTCCGGTTACAGTGCGGGTAGTGGTAGTGTAGCCTCCGGTTACAGTGCGGGTAGTATAAGCAGTGGTAGTGTAGCCTCCGGTTACAGTGCGGGTAGTGGTAGTGTAGCCTCCGGTTACAGTGCGGGTAGTGGTAGTGTAGCCTCCGGTTACAGTGCGGGTAGTATAAGCAGTGGTAGTGTAGCCTCCGGTTACAGTGCGGGTAGTGGTAGTGTAGCCTCCGGTTACAGTGTGGATAGTATAAGCAGTGGAAGTGTAGCCTCTGGTTACAGTGTGGGTAGTATAAGCAGTGGAAGTGTAGCCTCCGGTTACAGTGCGGATAGTATAAGCAGTGGAAGTGTAGCCTCTGGTTACAGTGTGGGTAGTATAAGCAGTGGTAGTGTAGCCTCTGGTTACAGTGTGGGTAGTATAAGCAGTGGAAGTGTAGCCTCTGGTTACAGTGTGGATAGTATAAGCAGTGGTAGTGTAGCCTCCGGTTACAGTGTGGGTAGTATAAGCAGTGGTAGTGTAGCCTCTGGTTACAGTGTGGGTAGTATAAGCAGTGGTAGTGTAGCCTCTGGTTACAGTGTGGGTAGTATAAGCAGTGGTAGTGTAGCCTCTGGTTACAGTGTGGGTAGTATAAGCAGTGGTAGTGTAGCCTCTGGTTACAGTGTGGGTAGTATAAGCAGTGGTAGTGTAGCCTCTGGTTACAGTGTGGGTAGTATAAGCAGTGGTAGTGTAGCCTCTGGTTACAGTGTGGGTAGTATAAGCAGTGGTAGTGTAGCCTCTGGTTACAGTGTGGGTAGTATAAGCAGTGGAAGTGTAGCCTCTGGTTACAGTGTGGGTAGTATAAGCAGTGGTAGTGTAGCCTCTGGTTACAGTGTGGGTAGTATAAGCAGTGGTAGTGTAGCCTCTGGTTACAGTGTGGGTAGTATAAGCAGTGGTAGTGTAGCCTCTGGTTACAGTGTGGGTAGTATAAGCAGTGGAAGTGTAGCCTCTGGTTACAGTGTGGGTAGTATAAGCAGTGGTAGTGTAGCCTCTGGTTACAGTGTGGGTAGTATAAGCAGTGGTAGTGTAGCCTCCGGTTACAGTGTGGGTAGTATAAGCAGTGGAAGTGTAGCCTCCGGTTACAGTGTGGATAGTATAAGCAGTGGTAGTGTAGCCTCCGGTTACAGTGTGGGTAGTATAAGCAGTGGTAGTGTAGCCTCTGGTTACAGTGTGGGTAGTATAAGCAGTGGTAGTGTAGCCTCTGGTTACAGTGTGGGTAGTATAAGCAGTGGTAGTGTAGCCTCTGGTTACAGTGTGGGTAGTATAAGCAGTGGTAGTGTAGCCTCTGGTTACAGTGTGGGTAGTATAAGCAGTGGTAGTGTAGCCTCTGGTTACAGTGTGGGTAGTATAAGCAGTGGTAGTGTAGCCTCTGGTTACAGTGTGGGTAGTATAAGCAGTGGTAGTGTAGCCTCTGGTTACAGTGTGGGTAGTATAAGCAGTGGAAGTGTAGCCTCTGGTTACAGTGTGGGTAGTATAAGCAGTGGTAGTGTAGCCTCTGGTTACAGTGTGGGTAGTATAAGCAGTGGTAGTGTAGCCTCTGGTTACAGTGTGGGTAGTATAAGCAGTGGTAGTGTAGCCTCTGGTTACAGTGTGGGTAGTATAAGCAGTGGAAGTGTAGCCTCTGGTTACAGTGTGGGTAGTATAAGCAGTGGTAGTGTAGCCTCTGGTTACAGTGTGGGTAGTATAAGCAGTGGTAGTGTAGCCTCTGGTTACAGTGTGGGTAGTATAAGCAGTGGTAGTGTAGCCTCCGGTTACAGTGCGGGTAGTGGTAGTGTAGCCTCTGGTTACAGTGTGGGTAGTATAAGCAGTGGTAGTGTAGCCTCTGGTTACAGTGTGGGTAGTATAAGCAGTGGTAGTGTAGACTCTGGTTACAGTGTGGGTAGTATAAGCAGTGGTAGTGTAGCCTCTGGTTACAGTGTGGGTAGTATAAGCAGTGGAAGTGTAGCCTCTGGTTACAGTGTGGGTAGTATAAGCAGTGGAAGTGTAGCCTCTGGTTACAGTGTGGGTAGTATAAGCAGTGGTAGTGTAGACTCTGGTTACAGTGTGGGTAGTATAAGCAGTGGAAGTGTAGCCTCTGGTTACAGTGTGGATAGTATAAGCAGTGGTAGTGTAGCCTCTGGTTACAGTGTGGATAGTATAAGCAGTGGAAGTGTAGCCTCTGGTTACAGTGTGGATAGTATAAGCAGTGGTAGTGTAGCCTCTGGTTACAGTGTGGATAGTATAAGCAGTGGTAGTGTAGCCTCTGGTTACAGTGTGGATAGTATAAGCAGTGGTAGTGTAGCCTCCGGTTACAGTGCGGGTAGTGTAGCCTCCGGTTACAGTGCAGGTTTTCTTAATTGCGACTGTCGGATGGGTTGGTTTAGCGCCTGGTTAGAGAGTGGGATATTGATGAACAGAACCAGGCGCATTTACTGGGCGCTATTATAGGAAACGATTGTTACGGGTCTGAAATAGACGCAGATGTGAATTCAGAAATTCCTCCTTTTTTATTTTTATTATAACTGAGGTGTTTTTGTTACACGTCACCTTACATGTAGATTCTTTAAGCTGTGTTACTCCAGAAGAGAGAAATGTGCTAATGCAGATATACCAGCTTATTGTGCTATTATATCCCTGCCCGTGTGTGCATTTACTGCCTCCTCCTACTTGCAGAACATCTCAAGTGTCCCATTAGGTTGTGCAGAAGAAACTTACTGAAAGTGAAACACTGCTAGAGAATTGGCCATTATGTATCCTGCTGTTCTTCACGTCTCTGACAGAGAGACCATTTGTTTAGCACCTCTGATCAGACCTATCCCCCACCTCCTACCCACATTAGATTCCAGCCACACGTTGCCCGTAACAACTCTGGTTAGAACAAGCTTCCTTCCAGTATGTAGCTAGCGGGCACAATTCCTGAATGGGCAGGATTTATCTATCTCTATCTATCTATCTATCTATCTATCTATCTATCTATCTATCTATCTATCTATCTATCTATCTATCTGTCTCCTATCTTTCTATCTCATATCTATCTATCTCATATCTATCTATCTCATATCTATCTATCTGTCTCCTATCTATCTATCTATCTATCTATCTATCTATCTATCTATCTATCTATCTATCTATCTATCTGTCTCCTATCTACCTATCTCATATCTATCTATCTATCTATCTATCTCATATCTATCTATCTATCTCATATCTATCTATCTATCTCATATCTATCTATCTATCTATCTCATATCTATCTATCTATCTCATATCTATCTCATATCTATCTATCTCATATCTATCTCATATCTATCTTATATCTATCTATCTGTCTCCTATCTATCTGTCTCCTATCTATCTGTCTCCTATCTATCTGTCTCCTATCTATCTGTCTCCTATCTATTTGTCTCCTATCTATCTGTCTCCTATCTATCTGTCTCCATCTCTATATTCCACCATATACCCTTGTCCTAGATCCTGCCACTGGCGTCCTCTTTGCGCTGCACCCTCTGCTTGTCCCCTTTGCGTGGCGGTGCCCTCTGCTTGTCCCCTTTGCGTGGCGGTGCCCTCTGCTTGTCCCCTTTGCGTGGCGGCGCCCTCTGCTTGTCCCCTTTGTGTGGCGGCGCCCTCTGCTATCCCCTTTGCATGGCGGCGCCCTCTCCAGACATCTATAAATCAGGATGTCGGATCACTTCCCGCAGTATATAGTCCTGGGGGTATATTTACTAAAGTGAGGGTTTTAGAAGTGGAGATGTTGCCCATAGCAACCAATCAGATTCTAGCTATTATCTTCTAGAAGGTGCTGGTGTGTGAGCGTACAGTGATGGATCTATGTGCAGGGTCACCTGTGTTGCTGGATAAAATGCCTCCAAGATCTCGCCCGTGCTGCTCCCTACTACTGGAACTCTCTCCCATCAGACTCTCCACCCCTCTACAAATCTTCAAACGGGCTCTCAAGACCCCCTACTTCATCACAGCCTTCCAGCTCTCATCCTAACCCCCTTCATGCTCCCTCCTACCTATCTTCTCCTTCTGTGTCACGCCTGCCTGTCTGCCCCTCCCCTTCTGTGTCACGCCTGCCTGTCTGCCCCTCCCCTTCTGTGTCACGCCTGCCTGTCTGCCCCTCCCCTTCTGTGTCACGCCTGCCTGTCTGCCCCTCCCCTTCTGTGTCACGCCTGCCTGTCTGCCCCTCCCCTTCTGTGTCACGCCTGCCTGTCTGCCCCTCCCCTTCTGTGTCACGCCTGCCTGTCTGCCCCTCCCCTTCTGTGTCACGCCTGCCTGTCTGCCCCTCCCCTTCTGTGTCACGCCTGCCTGTCTGCCCCTCCCCTTCTGTGTCACGCCTGCCTGTCTGCCCCTCCCCTTCTGTGTCACGCCTGCCTGTCTGCCCCTCCCCTTCTGTGTCACGCCTGCCTGTCTGCCCCTCCCCTTCTGTGTCACGCCTGCCTGTCTGCCCCTCCCCTTCTGTGTCACGCCTGCCTGTCTGCCCCTCCCCTTCTGTGTCACGCCTGCCTGTCTGCCCCTCCCCTTCTGTGTCACGCCTGCCTGTCTGCCCCTCCCCTTCTGTGTCACGCCTGCCTGTCTGCCCCTCCCCTTCTGTGTCACGCCTGCCTGTCTGCCCCTCCCCTTCTGTGTCACGCCTGCCTGTCTGCCCCTCCCCTTCTGTGTCACGCCTGCCTGTCTGCCCCTCCCCTTCTGTGTCACGCCTGCCTGTCTGCCCCTCCCCTTCTGTGTCACGCCTGCCTGTCTGCCCCTCCCCTTCTGTGTCACGCCTGCCTGTCTGCCCCTCCCCTTCTGTGTCACGCCTGCCTGTCTGCCCCTCCCCTTCTGTGTCACGCCTGCCTGTCTGCCCCTCCCCTTCTGTGTCACGCCTGCCTGTCTGCCCCTCCCCTTCTGTGTCACGCCTGCCTGTCTGCCCCTCCCCTTCCGTGTCACGCCTGCCTGTCTGCCCCTCCCCTTCCGTGTCACGCCTGCCCCTCCCCTTCCGTGTCACGCCTGCCCCTCCCCTTCCGTGTCACGCCTGCCCCTCCCCTTCCGTGTCACGCCTGCCCCTCCCCTTCCGTGTCACGCCTGCCCCTCCCCTTCCGTGTCACGCCTGCCCCTCCCCTTCCGTGTCACGCCTGCCCCTCCCCTTCCGTGTCACGCCTGCCTGTCTGCCCCTCCCCTTTAGAATGTAAGCTCTCACGCGCAGGGCCCTCTTCCCTCATGTGCTTCTCCTTACACTTTCTTCTACACCTTACTCCCCATTAGGGCACCTAACACGTCTCTTCCAACTCCCTGCTGCTTATTGTGAGTGTAATAATCACTATTGCAGCAATGTATATAAGTCGTGTCCTTGTCCTGTACTGTAATGTACTGTAAGTTACTTGTTTCTTGTTCACCTATATGTACTATGTAAGGCGCTGCGCAATACTGGTGATGCCATATAAATAAAGGATAATAATAAATAGTGATTGTTGTGGGTGGGAGAGACCAGTACGTATCTGACAGTTTATGGGAGGACTGGGAAGGACACTTCCGCTCCTGTGGAATGAGGAAGAGGGATCTCTGCATTCTTCAATTCCATCTCCCGACTTTCTAGTGTAACAGAGAATCCACCTCCTGCATCATCTCCCCTCTGTCCTAACCCATGACTGCTGTCTACAGGGCCGGCTGTGTGCCTCACGTGTGTGTGCTCGGTGCCGGCTATGTGCCTCACGTGTACTGTGCTCGGGCTGGCTGTGTGCCTCACGTGTACTGTGCTCGGGGCCGGCTGTGTGCCTCACGTGTACTGTGCTCGGGGCCGGCTGTGTGCCTCACGTGTACTGTGCTCGGGGCCGGCTGTGTGCCTCACGTGTACTGTGCTCGGGGCCGGCTGTGTGCCTCACGTGTACTGTGCTCGGGGCCGGCTGTGTGCCTCACGTGTACTGTGCTCGGGGCCGGCTGTGTGCCTCACGTGTACTGTGCTCGGGGCCGGCTGTGTGCCTCACGTGTACTGTGCTCGGGGCCGGCTGTGTGCCTCACGTGTACTGTGCTCGGGGCCGGCTGTGTGCCTCACGTGTACTGTGCTCGGGGCCGGCTGTGTGCCTCACGTGTACTGTGCTCGGGGCCGGCTGTGTGCCTCACGTGTACTGTGCTCGGGGCCGGCTGTGTGCCTCACGTGTACTGTGCTCGGGGCCGGCTGTGTGCCTCACGTGTACTGTGCTCGGGGCCGGCTGTGTGCCTCACATGTACTGTGCTCGGGGCCGGCTGTGTGCCTCACGTGTACTGTGCTCGGGGCCGGCTGTGTGCCTCACGTGTACTGTGCTTCGGGGCCGGCTGTGTGCCTCACGTGTACTGTGCTTCGGGGCCGGCTGTGTGCCTCACGTGTACTGTGCTCGGGGCCGGCTGTGTGCCTCACGTGTACTGTGCTCGGGGCCGGCTGTGTGCCTCACGTGTACCGGGGCCGGCTGGGATGGCTGTGTGCCTCACGTGTACCGGGGCCGGCTGGGATGGCTGCGTGCCTCACGTGTACCGGGGCCGGCTGGGATGGCTGCGTGCCTCACGTGTACCGGGGCCGGCTGGGATGGCTGCGTGCCTCACGTGTACCGGGGCCGGCTGGGATGGCTGCGTGCCTCACGTGTACCGGGGCCGGCTGGGATGGCTGCGTGCCTCACGTGTACCGGGGCCGGCTGGGATGGCTGCGTGCCTCACGTGTACCGGGGCCGGCTGGGATGGCTGCGTGCCTCACGTGTACCGGGGCCGGCTGGGATGGCTGCGTGCCTCACGTGTACCGGGGCCGGCTGGGATGGCTGCGTGCCTCACGTGTACCGGGGCCGGCTGGGATGGCTGCGTGCCTCACGTGTACCGGGGCCGGCTGCGATGGCTGCGTGCCTCACGTGTACCGGGGCCGGCTGCGATGGCTGCGTGCCTCACGTGTACCGGGGCCGGCTGCGATGGCTGCGTGCCTCACATGTAATGTACACAGGGCCAACTGCGATGGCTGCGTGCCTCACATGTAATGTACACAGGGCCAACTGCGCCTCTCACATGTACTGTGCAAAGTGCTAGTTGTGTGTCGGGGTTGCGCTGCCTGGCTCCGTGCGAGCGGCGGGGTTGCGCTGCCTGGCTCCGTGCGAGCGGCGGGGTTGCGCTGCCTGGCTCCGTGCGAGTGCAGGGCCTTTTACTGGGGTTCAGATAATATAGTATTCAGGATCCAGCCAATGAAATCTAGGTGGCAGCAGGGTCTAGGAAGGAGCCAGGGATGAAGTGCGTCCTGTGACATGAATAGGATCGGCTCCGGTGAGTGAGGAGCCAGCAGGCATTGGTGAACTAGTGTGACCATACAGACAGTAGGCATTGGTGAGCTAGTGTGACCGTACAGCCAGCAGAGCGTTAATGAGCTAGTGTGACCGTACAGCCAGCAGAGCATTGGTGAGCTAGTGTGACCGTACAGCCAGCAGAGCATTGGTGAGCTAGTGTGACCGTACAGCCAGCAGAGCATTGGTGAGCTAGTGTGACCGTACAGCCAGCAGAGCATTGGTGAGCTAGTGTGACCGTACAGCCAGCAGAGCATTGGTGAGCTAGTGTGACCGTACAGCCAGCAGAGCATTGGTGAGCTAGTGTGACCGTACAGCCAGCAGAGCATGTAGCGTGTTGGATGCATGTGTCACTGTGCGAGTCCTTCCCTTTGGACGTCTCTATGTGGACCACCCCGTCTAGCCGTTTAGGGCTATGTTGCAGCCATGTTAATGTCTCCGTCCAGGGTTTGTCTATGGGAGGTCAGGTGAACAGTAACGCGGTTTGTTAGTGACACAAGGCGGCATTGTTCTGTATACGGCTCATTGTATACTGCTGCTCTATTATCTACCAGACAGGCACTGTATGAGGACCCCCCCCAGCCATGAGACCCCTCCTCTCTGTACTTCTCTGGCCATTGGTTTGGGGAATCATAGAGGGTGATGAAATGTCGGGGTATCTCGCCAAGGAGCCCGCGCTCTCTCTGGCCCAGCCTTCCACGTGGCTTGTCACACGATATGCGCATAATTACACTGGCCAGTGAGATACTGCGAAGCTAATAAGCAAAAGCGCAGCGCAGCGCAAAATCTATCCCCATAATGCGTCCGTGATGCTACAAAATAATGACATCCAGAGGGGACGGGATTGGCGCATTGTGTGGTGTATGCTCTATAAAATAGGGACATGTCATGAGCTGTTGTCCGGTCCGCTGTCTTCCATGGCCCCAGTCACGTTGTGTGCCACCCCCAGGCCTGCCGTCTGACTGTGAAGAGCTGGCACTCTGCACGCCCGCTCCGTATGTCCCCTGAGATGCCCATGAATGATGTGCGCGGTTGGCCGTCTGTCTGACGTTACACAGCGAATACGCTGAAGGTTATTAGCGCTTCTCTCATTGTCTTCTATAGAACTAGAATGGATTCCAATGTGGTCCTTATTCTGTGTACTCAGCTGACACGTTCCTGTACAGAAATATGTCATTTAAGGAAAGTCCAGAACAGAAGGGTGCACAAAGGGTTAATAGAGGAAACGCAATAAGTGTATGACTGGCAGAACCGGTGCTGGCAGCCGGGACCTGTAATTACACCTCCGGGTTCCACAGACAGAAACCGGAATCTGGAAAAGTCTCTGAAATATTCTACTAAATGGCATAAAAGGACCATCTGTAACTCCTGTATACTGTATAATGCTATACGATGAGATGAAGTCATGTATACCTCCTGTATACTGTATAATGCTATACGATGAGATGTCATATATACCTCCTGTATACTGTATAATGCTATATGATGAGATGAAGTCATGTATATACCTTCTGTATACTGTATAATGCTATACGATGAGATGAAGTCATGTATATACCTTCTGTATACTGTATAATGCTATACGATGAGATGAAGTCGTGTATATACCTCCTGTATACTGTATAATGCTATACGATGAGATGAAGTCATATATACCTCCTGTATACTGTATAATGCTATACGATGAGATGGTCATATATACCTCCTGTATACTGTATAATGCTATACGATGAGATGATGTCATATATATACCTCCTGTATACTGTATAATGCTATACGATGAGATGGTCATATATACCTCCTGTATACTGTATAATGCTATACGATGAGATGATGTCATATATACCTCCTGTATACTGTATAATGCTATACGATGAGATGAAGTCGTGTATATACCTCCTGTATACTGTATAATGCTATATGATGAGATGAAGTCGTGTATATATCTCCTGTATACTGTATAATGCTATACGATGAGATGAAGTCGTGTATATACCTCCTGTATACTGTATAATGCTATACGATGAGATGAAGTCATATATACCTCCTGTATACTGTATAATGCTATACGATGAGATGAAGTCGTATATACCTCCTGTATACTGTATAATGCTATATGATGAGATGAAGTCGTGTATATACCTCCTGTATACTGTATAATGCTATACGATGAGATGAAGTCGTGTATATACCTCCTGTATACTGTATAATGCTATACGATGAGATGAAGTCGTGTATATACCTCCTGTATACTGTATAATGCTATACGATGAGATGAAGTCATATATACCTCCTGTATACTGTATAATGCTATATGATGAGATGAAGTCGTGTATATACCTCCTGTATACTGTATAATGCTATATGATGAGATGAAGTCATATATACCTCCTGTATACTGTATAATGCTATACGATGAGATGAAGTCATATATACCTCCTGTATACTGTATAATGCTATACGATGAGATGAAGTCATATATACCTCCTGTATACTGTATAATGCTATACGATGAGATGAAGTCGTGTATATACCTCCTGTATACTGTATAATGCTATACGATGAGATGAAGTCGTGTATATACCTCCTGTATACTGTATAATGCTATACGATGAGATGAAGTCGTGTATATACCTCCTGTATACTGTATAATACTATACGATGAGATGAAGTCGTGTATATACCTCCTGTATACTGTATAATGCTATACGATGAGATGAAGTCGTGTATATACCTCCTGTATACTGTATAATTCTATACGATGAGATGAAGTCATGTATATACCTCCTGTATACTGTATAATGCTATACGATGAGATGAAGTCGTGTATATACCTCCTGTATACTGTATAATGCTATACGATGAGATGAAGTCGTGTATATACCTCCTGTATACTGTATAATGCTATACGATGAGATGAAGTCATATATACCTCCTGTATACTGTATAATGCTATATGATGAGATGAAGTAGTATATACCTCCTGTATACTGTATAATGCTATACGATGAGATGAAGTCGTGTATATACCTCCTGTATACTGTATAATGCTATACGATGAGATGAAGTCGTGTATATACCTCCTGTATACTGTATAATACTATACGATGAGATGAAGTCGTGTATATACCTCCTGTATACTGTATAATGCTATACGATGAGATGAAGTCGTGTATATACCTCCTGTATACTGTATAATTCTATACGATGAGATGAAGTCGTGTATATACCTCCTGTATACTGTATAATGCTATACGATGAGATGAAGTCGTGTATATACCTCCTGTATACTGTATAATGCTATACGATGAGATGAAGTCGTGTATATACCTCCTGTATACTGTATAATGCTATACGATGAGATGAAGTCATATATACCTCCTGTATACTGTATAATGCTATATGATGAGATGAAGTAGTATATACCTCCTGTATACTGTATAATGCTATACGATGAGATGAAGTCGTGTATATACCTCCTGTATACTGTATAATGCTATACGATGAGATGAAGTCGTATATAACTCCTGTATACTGTATAATGCTATACGATGAGATGATGTCATATATACCTCCTGTATACTGTATAATGCTATACGATGAGATGAAGTCGTATATTACTCCTGTATACTGTATAATGCTATACGATGAGATGATGTCATATATACCTCCTGTATACTGTATAATGCTATACGATGAGATGAAGTCATATATACCTCCTGTATACTGTATAATGCTATACGATGAGATGAAGTCGTATATACCTCCTGTATACTGTATAATGCTATACGATGAGATGAAGTCATGTATATAACTCCTGTATACTGTATAATGCTATACGATGAGATGAAGTCATGTATATAACTCCTGTATACTGTATAATGCTATACGATGAGATGAAGTCGTGTATATACCTCCTGTATACTGTATAATGCTATATGATGAGATGGTCATATATACCTCCTGTATACTGTATAATGCTATACGATGAGATGAAGTCATGTATATACCTCCTGTATACTGTATAATGCTATATGATGAGATGAAGTCATATATACCTCCTGTATACTGTATAATGCTATACGATGAGATGAAGTTGTGTATATACCTCCTGTATACTGTATAATGCTATACGATGAGATGAAGTCGTGTATATACCTCCTGTATACTGTGTAATGCTATACGATGAGATGAAGTCGTGTATATATCTCCTGTATACTGTATAATGCTATACGATGAGATGAAGTCGTATATAACTCCTGTATACTGCATAATGCTATACGATGAGATGATGTCATATATATACCTCCTGTATACTGTATAATGCTATACGATGAGATGAAGTCGTATATACCTCCTGTATACTGTATAATGCTATATGATGAGATGAAGTCATGTATATACCTCCTGTATACTGTATAATGCTATATGATGAGATGAAGTCGTATATACCTCCTGTATACTGTGTAATGCTATACGATGAGATGAAGTCGTGTATATACCTCCTGTATACTGTATAATGCTATATGATGAGATGAAGTTGTATATATCTCCTGTATACTGTATAATGCTATACGATGAGATGGTCATATATACCTCCTGTATACTGTATAATGCTATACGATGAGATGAAGTCATGTATATACCTCCTGTATACTGTATAATGCTATACGATGAGATGAAGTCGTATATACCTCCTGTATACTGTATAATGCTATACGATGAGATGAAGTCGTGTATATACCTCCTGTATACTGTATAATGCTATATGATGAGATGATGTCATATATATACCTCCTGTATACTGTATAATGCTATACGATGAGATGAAGTCGTATATACCTCCTGTATACTGTATAATGCTATACGATGAGATAAAGCCGTGTATATATCTCCTGTATACTGTATAATGCTATATGATGAGATGAAGTCATATATACCTCCTGTATACTGTATAATGCTATACGATGAGATGAAGTCGTGTATATACCTCCTGTATACTGTATAATGCTATACGATGAGATGAAGTCGTATATACCTCCTGTATACTGTATAATGCTATATGATGAGATAAAGCCGTGTATATACCTCCTGTATACTGTATAATGCTATATGATGAGATGAAGTCGTGTATATACCTCCTGTATACTGTATAATGCTATATGATGAGATGAAGTCGTGTATATACCTCCTGTATACTGTATAATGCTATACGATGAGATGAAGTCATGTATATACCTCCTGTATACTGTATAATGCTATACGATGAGATGAAGTCGTGTATATACCTCCTGTATACTGTATAATGCTATACGATGAGATGAAGTCGTATATATACCTCCTGTATACTGTATAATGCTATACGATGAGATGGTCATATATACCTCCTGTATACTGTATAATGCTATATGATGAGATGAAGTTGTATATATCTCCTGTATACTGTATAATGCTATACGATGAGATGAAGTCATGTATATACCTCCTGTATACTGTATAATGCTATACGATGAGATGAAGTCGTGTATATACCTCCTGTATACTGTATAATGCTATACGATGAGATGAAGTCGTATATATACCTCCTGTATACTGTATAATGCTATACGATGAGATGGTCATATATACCTCCTGTATACTGTATAATGCTATATGATGAGATGAAGTTGTATATATCTCCTGTATACTGTATAATGCTATACGATGAGATGAAGTCGTATATATACCTCCTGTATACTGTATAATGCTATACGATGAGATGAAGTCGTGTATATACCTCCTGTATACTGTATAATGCTATACGATGAGATGAAGTCGTATATATACCTCCTGTATACTGTATAATGCTATACGATGAGATGAAGTCGTGTATATACCTCCTGTATACTGTATAATGCTATACGATGAGATGAAGTCGTATATATACCTCCTGTATACTGTATAATGCTATACGATGAGATGGTCATATATACCTCCTGTATACTGTATAATGCTATATGATGAGATGAAGTCGTATATACCTCCTGTATACTGTATAATGCTATATGATGAGATGAAGTCATGTATATACCTCCTGTATACTGTATAATGCTATATGATGAGATGAAGTAGTGTAAATACCTCCTGTATACTGTATAATGCTATACGATGAGATGAAGTCGTATATACCTCCTGTATACTGTATAATGCTATATGATGAGATGAAGTCATGTATATACCTCCTGTATACTGTATAATGCTATACGATGAGATGATGTCATATATACCTCCTGTATACTGTATAATGCTATACGATGAGATTAAGACGTATATACAGTTTGTATTGAAAACCAAAATATATATTTATATAATGGTAAAATGTAGGAAAGAAATAACGTGTTGTAGCAAGTTTTGGTTTAGAACCAGAATAAAAGCGACTTTTACTTCTGAAAACGAAGTGACAGAGGCGGCGGGATTTTATATGATGGGGGTGCGATCAGGCGCTGCGTATCCCGGCTCTGTATTATTCACCGAGGGGAAGCCCTGCGTAGACTCACTTCCTAATAACATCCTGCTGAGGACGGGAAGAGATTCTGCCATACACTGGAGCGCTCTGTACGGTTAGCGTTAGATTAGTCGCAGACTGCTTCCTATGGGACCGATTCCGAGATGGACGCAGATTTCATCGCAGCTGCGATTTCTAAAGGATTGCAATTGTGAAAATATGCTAATGACTCGCTGTCCAGGGTTTAGAGACGCCCACTGACAGCATCTCGCACCCGCCGCTCCTGCACAAAACCGCAAACATGGAAGACAGATCAGTCGGCCATCGGCCTTCTGAGTAAGTCTATTCTCCAGCAGACACAGCCGGTCTCCAGACACACAGGGGGCTCTCCTGCTGCCAGAAAGGACGCAGCGGCTGATTTAGGCACGTCCAGAAAACTGCGTTTTAATGGTTCTGACACACCTGCGTTTTTCTAACCCCCCCCCCCCCCCCTTTACCTCCCTCCAAACACTGACTACCTGTCGCTGCGAGGGAATCCTCTGCCTGGGTGTACTCGCAATTCAATCGCTGCTGACATGCATGCGCAATGACAAACAATTGCGCTATCTGCGTATGTATCGGCGTTGTGTACATCTCTGTATGAGGCCCTATGTACAGGACTGTCACGGTTTTCTGGTGGGTAAGTCATAGACCGGCAAGAGATGAATAGAATAATGTATTATAGTGTTCCTTCTAGGGGGGCAGGCCAGCTCAGTCAGGGGCATTTTGCTGTGCTCGCCCTAAAATGGGGCGTGGTCACTAGAAAAGGGGGTGTGTCCTTGATATACACTCCCTTTTCATCACTGTAGGGGGCGTGCCCAGCACTTACGGAGATGCCGGGCTGCCACCAAGTTCTCCTGCAGTGTGAATAGATGCCGTGCGGCATTGCCGGGAGAGCCAGGCAGCCGGGAAGAGCTGAGACAGCTCTGCAGGCTGACAGCAGGATGCTGGAAAAGGGGCAGGGCGCACTTTGACTTCTAATATAGGGACTGAGCGTGGCGCCCCCTGAAAGAAACCGGGTGGGAACGCTATACTAGATGCTTTAGCCATTAGATTTAGATATTAGATTGCAGGGTTGGCTGCTTTAAACCAAATGTTTTTTTAAATAAACCGCTCTGTTTTTTTTTATTATGCTGTGACTAGAGGCCCAACACACTGTGACTGGTGGTATTCCACATTGTTGTTACTTGTGGTCTTTATCTGAGTAAGCTGAACCAACACAGTAAATCACACACACTACAAAGATATAGGGAGTATGAACCAGATAAGAGAGGTGCTAAATCTGCCTTGCATCAAGCTAAAGGCGGGTATCCACTACCCGATTAAAAATGAGCGTTTGAGCGCTAACGATACCGTTGAATCGTTCACATCGGCCATGAAAATGTCGAAAACAACCAGCGATGCGCGCTCCCGCTGGTCGTTTTTGACATCTATCATCGCCTGAACATGCCGGTCAACCTGCCGATAACGACAGATTGCCCATGTTCAGGGATGAGGGAGGGTGCCAGCACTGAATGACTGATGGTTCTGTGTAGGCACAGCACAGATGTGCCCCTTAGTCTTCTCCCCCATCAATCCCATAGGGCAGGGTAAAGAACCACAGATAACGTTCTCAGTCTTAAAGAGTAAACACCGACACATAAAGGAGACAATACACAGAGAGACTCTCCTCATGGTGTAATACACAGAGAGACTCCTCATGGTGTAATACACAGAGAGACTCCTCATGGTGTAATACACAGAGACTCCTCATGGTGTAATACACAGAGACTCCTCATGGTGTAATACACAGAGAGAGACTCCTCATGGTGTAATACGCAGAGAGACTCCTCATGGTGTAATACACAGAGAGACTCCTCATGGTGTAATACACAGAGACTCCTCATGGTGTAATACACAGAGAGAGACTCCTCATGGTGTAATACACAGAGAGACTCTCCTCATGGTGTAATACACAGAGAGACTCTCCTCATGGTGTAATACACAGAGAGACTCTCCTCATGGTGTAAGATACAGAGACTCTCCTCATGGTGTAATACACAGAGAGACTCCTCATGGTGTAATACACAGAGAGACTCTCCTCATGGTGTAATACACAGAGAGACTCTCCTCATGGTGTAATACACAGAGACTCTCCTCATGGTGTAATATACAGAGACTCTCCTCATGGTGTAATACACACAGAGACTCTCCTCATGGTGTAATACACACAGAGACTCTCCTCATGGTGTAATACACAGAGAGACTCTCCTCATGGTGTAATACACAGAGAGACTCTCCTCATGGTGTAATACACAGAGAGACTCCTCATGGTGTAATACACAGAGAGACTCCTCATGGTGTAATGCACAGAGGGACTCTCCTCATGGTGTAATGCACAGAGAGACTCTCCTCATGGTGTAATACACAGAGAGACTCTCCTCATGGTGTAATACACAGAGAGACTCTCCTCATGGTGTAATACACACAGAGACTCTCCTCATGGTGTAATACACAGAGAGACTCTCCTCATGGTGTAATACACAGAGAGACTCTCCTCATGGTGTAATACACATAGAGACTCTCCTCATGGTGTAATACACAGAGAGACTCATCATGGTGTAATACACAGACTCCTCATGGTGTAATACACAGAGAGACTCATCATGGTGTAATACACAGAGAGACTCTCCTCATGGTGTAATACACAGAGAGACTCTCCTCATGGTGTAATACACAGAGAGACTCTCCTCATGGTGTAATACACAGAGAGACTCCTCATGGTGTAATACACAGAGAGACTCTCCTAATGGTGTAATACACAGAGAGACTCTCCTAATGGTGTAATACACAGAGAGACTCTCCTCATGGTGTAATACACAGAGAGACTCATCATGGTGTAATACACAGACTCCTCATGGTGTAATACACAGAGAGACTCTCCACATGGTGTAATACACAGAGAGACTCTCCTCATGGTGTAATACACAGAAACTCTCCTCATGGTGTAATACACAGAGAGACTCTCCTCATGGTGTAATACACAGAGAGACTCTCCTCATGGTGTAATACACAGAGAGACTCTCCTCATGGTGTAATACACAGAGAGACTCTCCTCATGGTGTAATACACAGAGAGACTCTCCTCATGGTGTAATACACAGAGAGACTCATCATGGTGTAATACACAGACTCCTCATGGTGTAATACACAGAGAGACTCTCCACATGGTGTAATACACAGAGAGACTCATCATGGTGTAATACACAGAGAGACTCTCCACATGGTGTAATACACAGAGAGACTCTCCTCATGGTGTAATACACAGAAACTCTCCTCATGGTGTAATACACAGAGAGACTCTCCTCATGGTGTAATACACAGAGACTCTCCTCATGGTGTAATACACAGAGAGACTCTCCTCATGGTGTAATACAGAGAAACTCTCCTCATGGTGTAATACACAGAGAAACTCTCCTCATGGTGTAATACACAGAGAGACTCTCCTCATGGTGTAATACACAGAGACTCTCCTCATGGTGTAATACACAGAGAGACTCCTCATGGTGTAATACACAGAGAGACTCTCCTCATGGTGTAATACACAGAGACTCTCCTCATGGTGTAATACACAGAGAGACTCTCCTCATGGTGTAATACACAGAGAAACTCTCCTCATGGTGTAATACACAGAGAGACTCCTCATGGTGTAATACACAGAGAGACTCTCCTCATGGTGTAATACACAGAGAGACTCTCCTCATGGTGTAATCTCCATGTTTACCTTTGTATTTCACTTCAAAACCTTCAGTCCTATTGAGATGAATGCTAGAAAGAAAGACGTGGAGGTAAATGTACTATGGGACAGATGGGAATTCTATTTAAGAAGTGATGTTGCCCATAGCAACCAATCAGATTCTACTTCTCATTTATCTAGCACTTTCTAGAAGATAATACCTGGAATGTGATTGGTTGCTATGGGCAACATCACTTCTTAAATAGAATTCCCATCTGTCCCATAGTACATTTACCCCTAGTCTCTGTGGTGTCACAAGTATCATCTTATGAATAATAATAATTTTATTTATATAGCGCTTTTCTCCTAAAGGACTCCAAGTGCCTTACATTTACAGTACAAAATACAAAACAAGCTTAAACAAGGGACATTAGTGAGATGCTGGGTGAATAGATGAGTCTTGAGTCTATTTATGAAGGATTGTAGAGTGGAGGCCTCTGGAGCTGTGCGGGGAAGTGACTTCCATAAGGTTGGAGCCACAAAACTGAAAGCTCGACCCCCAGACGAATTCCGGGAGATTCTATGTACCGTTAATAGTCCTTCCTCAACGGATCGCGGTAATCGAGTGGGACAGTAAGGAATCAGAGGCTGCTTCAGGTACCCTGGGCCATGGTCATGAAGGACTTTGTAAGTTAGTAAGCCAATCTTGAAAGCAAGTCGCCATGTGACAGGCAGCCAGTGAAGGGAGTAGAGAATGGGTGTTATATGGCTGGCATGGGGCTGGTTGGTTAATAGCCTGGCAGCTGCGTTTTGTACCATCTGCAAGCGGTGTAATTCTTTTGCTGGGAGACCGAGGTAGAGGGCGTTGCAGTAGTCTAGGCGTGATGATATAAATGCATGTATGACTTTAGGCAGATCTTCTGAGGGAGCTAAGTGCTTGATTCTGGTTATGTTCCTCAGATGAAAGAATGAGGCTGTGATTGTGGCTGATACCTGATGTGTAAGTGTCAGAGGCCACTATCCAGGACAACACCAAGACTCCGCACATGTTTAGTGGTTTGTAATTCAGAACCCCCAAGCGTAAGTCCTGTTGGTTGGCTATGCTGTAGCCCTGTCCTGTGACCTATTATAAGAACCTCTGTTTTATCAGGGTTCAGTCACAGCCAACTGGCATCATCCACTCCTGAAGCTCAGCTAGGCAGCATTTAGGGTTGTTATTGGGTCCTTGAATGGTGGACAATCAAAAAAACTAAAGTTACCCCAATGTATTCCCCATTATGTAACCACGTCTGACTGCTCAGCGTCCTCCTCTGGTGTAGAAAGAGTTTTTTCTTCTTTCGGTTTAGTTCATTAGAAGCTGCGGAACAGCCGGGGAGCTGACGAGGCCTCTATACTAGTGTTATTATTCAGTGTGTGTAATGCCAGCGACGTGTCCAGTCCTAATGCTGATCTCCTGTTATTGTGTGTCTATGAGAAGTGCTATTACATGTGTTATGTCCAGTCCTAATGCTGATCTCCTGTTATTGTGTGTCTATGAGAAGTGCTATTACATGTGTTATGTCCAGTCCTAATGCTGATCTCCTGTTATTGTGTGTCTATGAGAAGTGCTATTACATGTGTTATGTCCAGTCCTAATGCTGATCTCCTGTTATTGTGTGTCTATGAGAAGTGCTATTACATGTGTTATGTCCAGTCCTAATGCTGATCTCCTGTTATTGTGTGTCTATGAGAAGTGCTATTACATGTGTTACTTATGTCCAGTCCAATGCTGATCTCCTGTTGTTGTGTCTCTATGAGAAGTGCTATTACATGTTTCTACTTCAGGGTCCATAGGGGGTCCACAGGGTTGACCTTGGGGTATAGCTGGATCTGGATCCACAGGCACCACGCAGTTAAAGCTTTGCTGCTCCCAGGATGCACTTGGGTCCGTCCTCCTCTATACCCCGCCTCGGCCACAGGCACCTCAGTTTTAGTTGGTGCCCGGCCGGAGTCGGGTCACCCTGTCGCAGTGGGGCTGCAGGAGCAGCCCCTAAGCTTTATTTTAAAAGAGAAATTTTTTATTTTTTTCTTCTTTTTTTACACTTTTAGAGCGGCAGCATCAGACTGTCCTTTAGGACGTCCACGCTGCCGCTCCTTCTCCCCGCTGGCGCCGCGACGCCAGTACAGCTCTGGGGATCGCGGCGGGACCCCAGAGCCTGTACTAGCCGGGCTCTGGGGACTCCCTTGACTGCTGCCGGACGCGACGGGGATCAGGTAAGCCGCGGGTCGCCGCGTGCGGCGGCCCGCGGATACTTCAATGCAGTCAGGAGCCTCCGGTCTCTGGGGACAGACCGGAGGCGCTAGCGGCGGCGGCGGGCTCCCCCTCAATTGAGGAATACCCCGCGTGTCCGCTAGACCACCAGGGTATCAGGCTGGTAGCGGGACCGGCAACCCGGGGGTTAATTGCTAGCCAGGGGAGGCAGCCTTCCCTGTCTAGCGGCTCCTCCCCTCAGCTCAGCGCGCCTTTCAACTAGCAGTCTGGCGTCGCTGAGCTGCTCTTATCTCTCGGCCACTCCTCCTCTGAGGTCTCCGGCGGCCATCTTTACTGGCACATCGCAGACTCCCAGGCGGTATCAAGTGGACCGGTCCCCCTGTGTACCTCTCCCCTGCTAAAGGACAGTGTACACAGCGCTATAGCCCTCCCAGACACTGAATCTGGGCGGTTGATTGTAGCGGAAGGTGCAGTGAGTATAACTTTTCTGCATTGTATGTGACTATTGCTAGTGCTGCCTGTCTGTGACTTATTCTCCTTACTGTCAGCTTATAACTATCCCTTTCCTTCTCCTACGGCCCGGCAGGTGTGTGGGGGAAGGGCGTTTTTCTGAGACCCTCACATATATAAAACACGTATTTGTGGGGTCAGTCACATACTGTTGTGTGCTACACAGTACCATATCTGGGCTGTTGTTTCGCATACTGGTGAGTGCGCGGGTGTTAAAACCGTAATTCCTCTGGTGATACCTATTTCTTGTGTATTTACGGTATCATGTCAGATGAGGAGACTGAGCGCTCTGTGGCTCCTGTGCTATTTTCCTGCAGACGCTGTGCTGCTGGAGTTGATGGGGAGGACTTATCTCAGGATGGTCTGTGCGGGCGGTGCCAGCTGGTACCGGGCCCCTCCAACCCCCCTGTATCACAGGACCCTCCTTGGGCGATGTTTTCACAGGTGCTGGCGTCTATGGCGGAGCGGTTATCGGTCCCATCAGCGGTCCCTTCTAGGGCGTTGCCGCAGCCCACCATCCCCCATTCCCCGAGGGTTCCACAAATGTTGCGGTCTTCCCCCGGGGCCCAGACTGTGGGTCCTTACTCGGGACTGCCTGTGTATGTGCAGTCTTCCCCAGGGACGTGTCAGTCTGTAGTGCCTTTGCAGAGTGTTGCTCCGACGGCTCCTCCGCCTTGGGTGGATGTTCTATCCAGCTCCGTACAGAGTCTGGCGGCTTCATCCTCGGCGTTTCAGTCTATGTTGCAAGGTGATGTGCCACCAAGGGTGTCTAAACGTCCGGTTGTGAGTTCACTAGCTGCGCAGTTGTCGGACTCGGAAGTGTCCTCAGATGATGGAGAAATCCATGAGGACTCTGACTCTGATGTCATGGGGCAGGAGGTGGAAGCTAAGTCCTCCATTAATGTTCCAGCCTTAGTTAGGGCGGTGCGGGCTATCCTACATGTTGAGGATGATGCGCCGGCTCCTAGGTCGAAGTTTCCTAATTTTAAAAAGGCCAAGGTGACCTCAACTGTGTTCCCCCTGTCTGATCAATTATCGGATCATATGGCGGCGGCCTGGCAATTACCTAGTAAGAGGTTCCATCCACAGAAGAGGTTGGCGGCGAACTATCCTTTTCCTGAAGCTCATTGCAGGAAATGGGAAACTCCGCCGGCGGTGGATTCCCACGTTACCCGCTTGATCAAAAGCGCGACGTTGCCATTGCCGTCTATCTCCTCTTTGAAGGATCCCACGGACAGGAAGGTGGAGACTTGTTTAAAGTCCATTTATTCTCTTTCCGGGGCGGTGGCTCGCCCGTCCATGGCTATCTCCTGGGTGGCTAAAGCCATTGAGGCATGGGCCAATGCCTTGGAGGATACCTTTCCTGATGAGGCTCCGGATATCCAGAGAGCGTTAGTGGGACAGATGCGGGATGCAGCTTCCTATATTGGGGAAGCGTCTTTGGATGCCAGCCTGCTCACTTCTAGGGTGTCGGCTGCAGCGGTATCTGCTCGGCGCTCCCTGTGGCTGAGGTCCTGGAGGGCTGATGCAGATTCAAAAAAGGGTCTGGAGGCCTTGCCTTTTAATGGTAATT
This sequence comes from Taudactylus pleione, assembly GCA_031769625.1. Classification (NCBI taxonomy): domain Eukaryota; kingdom Metazoa; phylum Chordata; class Amphibia; order Anura; family Myobatrachidae; genus Taudactylus; species Taudactylus pleione. Next base: position 165,376 of record JAUIMM010000905.1, read on the forward strand.
TACTATTTGGTCCGGATTTGGACAGAATAGTGGATACTTTGGCTAAGTCCAAGTCGGCTTTTCTCCCTTCGGCCTCTGCGCCGGCTAAAGTGAGGAGCTCTGCCTTTCGGTCCTTTCGGGTTCAGGGTAAGGCCAAGGGCCAGCTTCCCGAGACATTCGGCGACCAAGGCCGCACCCAAGCCCAAGAAGCAGGCATGGAGTGCTCGGCGCCCTTCTTCCAAGCCGGAGGATAAGCCTGCTGCCTGATGGGACGGGCCTCTCTCTGGGGGACCCCAGAGTGGGAGGCCGACTTCTCCAATTCGCCCAGTGTTGGCACAATACCACCACGGATGCCTGGGTTCGAGAAGTAGTCTCTCAGGGGTACGCCCTGTCTTTTCGGTTCAGGCCGCCCCACCAGTTTTTCTGTACGAGTCCTTCTCTGGACAAGACCAAAGCTGGTCAGATTCAGGTAGCTATAGAATCCTTGCTACAAGCAGGGGTCATTGTTCCCGTTCCGCAGTCTCAGCGCGGGACGGGGTACTATACTACTCTGTTTCTGGTACAGAAACCCAATGGTTCTCATCGCCCTATCCTGAATTTGAAGTCTCTGAACAGATACCTCAGAGTTCCCAGGTTCAGGATGGAAACGTTACGTTCCATCATTCTGGCGATGGAACCCGGGGATTATATGGTCTCCCTCGATATCCAGGACGCCTATCTCCATGTGCCCATAGCACCGGCACATCAGCGGTATCTGAGGTTTGCTATCCTGAACCATCACTACCAATTTCGGGCGTTGCCTTTTGGCCTTTCCACGGCTCCGAGGGTGTTCACCAAGGTGATGGCGGTTATGGCTGCCCACCTTCGGGGTCAGGGTCTACGTCTGTTGCCGTACCTGGACGATCTTCTGCTGCTGGCGAGCTCCCCGGAGGTGCTTCTTCGACATCTCCACCTGACCATTGCTTGTCTTCAAGCACACGGGTGGTTGATAAACTGGAAGAAGTCCTCCCTGATTCCATCACAGCGGATGGTTCATTTGGGAGCCCTGCTGGATTCTCGTCAGCAGCGGATTTTCCTGACTCCAGAGAAGGTCTCCTCCCTGCAGCTGCGGATACACAGTTGCCTGAGCAGTTGCCGCCTGTCGGTCCATTCAGCTATGAGAGTTCTGGGGTCCATGGTGTCGACATTCGACATGGTGGAATTTGCCCAGTTCCATTCCCGGCCCCTGCAGGGGCTGATTCTATCGGAATGGAACGGGTTACCTCACCGGATCCGCTCTCAGATGCTGGTGTTGTCCGCGGAGGTTCGGCAGTCTTTGGCTTGGTGGCTTCAGACGGTGCATCTGGTCGAGGGGCGCCCCTTTTGGATCCCGGACTGGGTCCTGCTCACGACGGATGCCAGTCTTCGGGGTTGGGGGGCAGTGACCGGCTCATTATCGCTTCAGGGTCGTTGGTCCGCGGAAGAAGCACTTCTCCCCATCAACATCCTGGAACTGCGGGCTGTGTACAGGGCCCTGCAGTCGTCCGGCCCCGCTCTTCACGGAAGGGCGGTTCAGGTGCAGTCCGACAACGCCACCACGGTGGCGTACATCAACCACCAAGGGGGAACTCGCAGTAGGGCAGCAATGTCGGAGGTGTCTCGCATTCTTGCTTGGGCGGAGTGTCACGTTCCAGCGATCTCGGCAGTCTTCATTCCCGGAGTCCTCAATTGGGAGGCGGACTTCCTCAGCCGTCACGATGTGCATCCCGGGGAATGGTCGCTTCACCCAGAGGTGTTTCAGCTACTCGTGGACAGGTGGGGGCTGCCGGAGCTGGACTTGATGGCCTCCCGTCACAATCACAAGTTGCCCGTTTACGGGTCAAGGACAAGAGACGCAGGCGCCTGTCTGGTAGACGCTCTGTCGGTGAAATGGACGTTTCACCTGGCGTATCGGTTTCCTCCGATATCCTTACTTCCTCGGGTTCTGCGGAAATTCAAGCAGGACGGCGGCACGCTCGTGCTGGTGGCTCCGGCGTGGCCCAGACGTCCTTGGTACTCCGATCTGAGGTGCCTCTCCATCGACGCTCCGTACCTTCTTCCTCAGCGTCGGGACCTGTTGTCTCAGGGGCCCTGCCTTTACCCGGATCTGGGTCGGCTGTCTTTGACGGCGTGGCTCTTGAGACAGCCGTCTTGAGGTCTAGGGGTTTCTCCAGTTCAGTGATTGGTACCATGCTTAGGGCACGCAAGCCTGCCTCCGCGCGGATTTACCACAGGGTGTGGCGCACTTATTTTCAATGGTGTGAATCCAGAAACTATGATCCGCAGGTGTTCCGGGTTTCCAGAATCTTGGAATTTCTTCAATCGGGTTTGGACCTCGGCTTACGCCTGGCCTCTCTGAAGGTTCATGTGTCTGCTTTGTCCGTGTGGTTTCAGCGACGGATTGCTACACTGCCAGATGTTTACACCTTTTTCCAAGGTGTTCTCAGGATCCAGCCTCCCTTCGTGCCTCCGGTGGCTCCGTGGGACTTGACGGTGGTACTGAGGGTCTTGCAGGGTCCTCCTTTTGAGCCGCTTGAGTCGGTGGAGCTCAAGTGGCTGACGTTTAAGACCATTTTTCTCCTGGCAATTGCTTCGGCCAGGAGGGTTTCAGAATTGGGGGCGCTTTCCTGTCGCCCTCCTTTTCTGATTTTTCACCAGGACAGGGCAGTGCTCCGCACGCGTCCTGAGTTTTTGCCCAAAGTGGTTTCAAAGTTCCACATTAATCAGGAACTTGTTGTGCCAGCTTTTCAGTCACCTGATCTTTCGGCTGGTGAGGCTTCCTTGGATGTGGTCCGGGCACTTAGAATCTATGTGGACCGGACTGCTTCGGTTAGGAAGTCGGATTCTTTGTTTGTCCTCTTTGGTTTTCACAAGAGGGGTTGGCCTGCCAACAAGCAAACGTTAGCCCGTTGGCTTCGTTCAGTTATTTGTGAGGCTTATGCGCAGGAGGGTTTACCTGTGCCAGCCTCTGTTAAGGCTCATTCCACTCGTTCTGTGGGTCCCTCTTGGGCTGCTAGACGTGGCGCCTCCGCTGTTCAGCTGTGTAAGGCGGCTACTTGGTCTTCAATTCAGACGTTTTGAGGTTTTATGCGTTTGACACCTTCGCCTCTCAGGATGCATCCTTTGGGCGCCGGGTACTCCTTTCAGCACAGGAGCGTCCCCGCCCTTAGTTGAACTGCTTTGGGACATCCCCAAGGTCAACCCTGTGGACCCCCTATGGACCCTGAAGTAGAAAACAAGAGATATGGTAAGAACTTACCTTTGTTATCTCTGTTTCTACGAAGTCCATAGGGTCCACAGGGCGCCTGCCCTGACGCACCTGGCTTCAAATGGGCTGTGTGGCTGGTCACCGGTTTTCCGTCTCCCATTTCTGTGAGTATGGTTTCTTGTGTGTTCCAGTCTTCCTTCTCTCTGTTTAGTCTCCTCCTCCGGCCTTAGCTGCTTACCAACTGAGGTGCCTGTGGCCGGGGCGGGGTATAGAGGAGGACGGACCCAAGTGCATCCTGAGAGCAGCAAAGCTTTAACTGCGTGGTGCCCGTGGATCCAGATCCAGCTATACCCCAAGGTCAACCCTGTGGACCCTATGGACTTCGTAGAAACAGAGATAACAAAGGTAAGTTCTTACCATATCTCTTGTTACTTATGTCCAGTCCTAATGCTGATCTCCTGTTATTGTGTGTCTATGAGAAGTGCTATTACATGTGTTACTTATGCCCAGTCCTAATTCTGATCTCCTGTTATTGTGTCTCTATGAGAAGTGCTATTACATGTGTTACTTATGTCCTGTCCTACTGCTGATCTCCTGTTATTGTGTGTCTATGAGAAGTGCTATTACATGTGTTATGTCCAGTCCTAATTCTGATCTCCTGTTATTGTGTGTCTATGAGAAGTGCTATTACATGTGTTATGTCCAGTCCTAATGCTTATCTCCTGTTATTGTGTCTCTATGAGAAGTGCTATTACATGTGTTACTTATGTCCTGTCCTACTGCTGATCTCCTGTTATTGTGTCTCTATGAGAAGTGCTATTACATGTGTTACTTATGTCCTGTCCTACTGCTGATCTCCTGTTATTGTGTCTCTATGAGAAGTGCTATTACATGTGTTATGTCCAGTCCTAATGCTGATCTCCTGTTATTGTGTGTCTGTGAGAAGTGCTATTACATGTGTTATGTCCAGTCCTAATGCTGATCTCCTGTTATTGTGTCTCTATGAGAAGTGCTATTACATGTGTTACTTATGTCCTGTCCTACTGCTGATCTCCTGTTATTGTGTCTCTATGAGAAGTGCTATTACATGTGTTACTTATGTCCTGTCCTACTGCTGATCTCCTGTTATTGTGTCTCTGAGAAGTGCTATTACATGTGTTACTTATGTCCAGTCCTAATGCTGATCTCCTGTTATTGTGTGTCTATGAGAAGTGCTATTACATGTGTTACTTATGTCCTGTCCTAATGCTGATCTCCTGTTATTGTCTCTATGAGAAGTGCTATTACATGTGTTACTTATGTCCAGTCCTAATGCTGATCTCCTGTTATTGTGTGTCTATGAGAAGTGCTATTACATGTGTTATTTATGTCCTGTCCTAATGCTGATCTCCTGTTATTGTGTCTCTATGAGAAGTGCTATTACATGTGTTATTTATGTCCAGTCCTAATGCTGATCTCCTGTTATTGTGTGTCTATGAGAAGTGCTATTACATGTGTTACTTATGTCCAGTCCTAATGCTGATCTCCTGTTATTGTGTGTCTATGAGAAGTGCTATTACATATTATGTCCAGTCCTAATGCTGATCTCCTGTTATTGTGTGTCTATGAGAAGTGCTATTACATGTGTTATTTATGTCCTGTCCTAATGCTGATCTCCTGTTATTGTGTGTCTATGAGAAGTGCTATTACATGTGTTACTTATGTCCAGTCCTAATGCTGATCTCCTGTTATTGTGTGTCTATGAGAAGTGCTATTACATATTATGTCCTGTCCTAATGCTGATCTCCTGTTATTGTGTGTCTATGAGAAGTGCTATTACATGTGTTATTTATGTCCTGTCCTAATGCTGATCTCCTGTTATTGTGTGTCTATGAGAAGTGCTATTACATGTGTTATTTATGTCCTGTCCTAATGCTGATCTCCTGTTATTGTGTGTCTATGAGAAGTGCTATTACATGTGTTACTTATGTCCTGTCCTACTGCTGATCTCCTGTTATTGTGTGTCTATGAGAAGTGCTTTTACATGTTTTACGTATGTTCAGTCTAAAATTGGATTTATTGGAAGATGCCAAATAAATCATATCAGACCCTAATAACTTTGGTTTGTTAATGTTGGAAAACATTAAAACGTATTTGATGGAGGTTTCTAATACACAGCAAGATTAATTTTTTTTTTCATTTAAACGTTAATGTGAAAAAACTGGTTTAAACCCAAAAAAAACCTGTTTTTTTTTTTTTAAGAAAACCATTTTTTTTTCCAACCCTGTTAGATTGTAAGCTGTAGGACCAGTATTCCTGGAACGCAGGCCTTATCCTCAGCAGGCTCAGTCATCCTTATGTACAGTGTGTAGTTATCCTCAGCAGGCTCCGTCATCCTTATGTACAGTGTGTAGTTATCCTCAGCAGGCTCCATCATCCTTATCTACAGTGTGTAGTTATCCTCAGCTGGCTCCGTCATTCTTATGTACAGTGTGTAGTTATCCTCAGCAGGCTCCATCATTCTTATCTACAGTGTGTAGTTATCCTCAGCTGGCTCCGTCATTCTTATGTACAATGTGTAGTTATCCTCAGCAGGCTCCATCAGTCTTATCTACAGTGTGTAGTTATCCTCAGCTGGCTCCGTCATTCTTATGTACAGTGTGTAGTTATCCTCAGCTGGCTCCGTCATTCTTATGTACAGTGTGTAGTTATCCTCAGCTGGCTCCGTCATTCTTATGTACAGTGTGTAGTTATCCTCAGCAGGCTCCGTCATCCTTATGTACAGTGTGTAGTTATCCTCAGCTGGCTCCATCATCCTTATCTACAGTGTGTAGTTATCCTCAGCTGGCTCCGTCATTCTTATCTACAGTGTGTAGTTATCCTCAGCTGGCTCCGTCATTCTTATGTACAGTGTGTAGTTATCCTCAGCAGGCTCCGTCATCCTTATGTACAGTGTGTAGTTATCCTCAGCAGGCTCAGTCATCCTTATGTACAGTGTGTAGTTATCCTCAGCAGGCTCCATCATTCTTATGTACAGTGTGTAGTTATCCTCAGCAGGCTCCGTCATCCTTATATACAGTGTGTAGTTATCCTCAGCTGGCTCCGTCATTCTTATGTACAATGTGTAGTTATCCTCAGCAGGCTCCATCATCCTTATGTACAGTGTGTAGTTATCCTCAGCAGGCTCCGTCATCCTTATGTACAGTGTGTAGTGTGTCAGACCCTATAGGAATGTGCAGAATGTAGGAGCCAGTCCTGTTTGTGTCCTCGGGGTGCAGCGAGTATACGAGTTGTGTGCAGCTGCTGCCTCCTGGTTATATATCAGTCAGCGCATGGCGGGGCGTTGTGCAGCAGCTCCTGTCACACTGGGGGACTCGCATCTGTGGTGGTCCTGTATGTCTAGGCCGTGCCCTGGGGTCCCCTCTGTACGGGCACTGAGTATACTGTGGGTGCTGTAGGAGCACATACTGTATAAAGGACAAGTAATGCTGCTGCTATCTAGATCCTGTGGAAATATAAAATGAGTAGGAAATGTTTCATGTAAAGACTTGTGACGACGTCCATTTGTAAGGAGCAGTAATATGTTATATCAGCATAAAGCACGTCTGTGCCCCTCCTCCTCTCACACTCGTTATGGTGATAAGTGACCATGTCTCTGCTCTCTGTATACATAGCGCTGTACCAGGTACAGTAACTATCGGGGTTATAGGAAGATAAAGCACACTGCTAGGTCTGTGAGACCCTTACCACATAGACAGCTGTGTGCACGTCCACGGTCTCTTCATGTGAACACTACACTGATGCATGACGGCGGTATGGCTGCCACACAATACACTGTATATTAATCTTAGTCACACAGACCCTAATAGGGCGACTCAGCACCCCCGCTGTTGTGGGACTCCTCTCTGTAATGACACACACACACATCCAGCAGTACACACACACACACACACACACACACACACACATCCAGCAGTACACACACACACACATCCAGCAGTACACACACACACACACACACATCCAGCAGTACACACACACACACACACACACATCCAGCAGTACACACACACACACACACACACACACACACACATCCAGCAGTACACACACACACACACACACACATCCAGCAGTACACACACACACACACACATCCAGCAGTACACACACACACACACACACATCCAGCAGTACACACACACACACACACATCCAGCAGTACACACACACACACACACACACACACATCCAGCAGTACACACACACACACATACATCCAGCAGTACACACACACACACACACACATCCAGCAGTACACACACACACATCCAGCAGTACACACACACACACACACACATCCAGCAGTACACACACACACACATCCAGCAGTACACACACACACACATCCAGCAGTACACACACACACACACATCCAGCAGTACACACACACACACATCCAGCAGTACACACACACACACATCCAGCAGTACACACACACACGTCCAGCAGTACACACACACGTCCAGCAGTACACACACACACACACACACACACACACACACACACACACACACACACACACACATCCAGCAGTACACACACACACACATCCAGCAGTACACACACATCCAGCAGTACACACACACACACATCCAGCAGTACACACACACACACACACATCCAGCAGTACACACACACACACACACATCCAGCAGTACACACACACACACACACATCCAGCAGTACACACACACACACACACACACATCCAGCAGTACACACACACACACACACACACATCCAGCAGTACACACACACACACACACACACACACATCCAGCAGTACACACACACACACACACACACACACACACACACACATCCAGCAGTACACACACACACATCCAGCAGTACACACACACACACACACACATCCAGCAGTACACACACACACATCCAGCAGTACACACACACACACACACACATCCAGCAGTACACACACACACACATCCAGCAGTACACACACACACACATCCAGCAGTACACACACACACACATCCAGCAGTACACACACACACATCCAGCAGTACACACACACATCCAGCAGTACACACACACACACACACACACACACACACACACACACACACACACACACACATCCAGCAGTACACACACACACACACATCCAGCAGTACACACACACACATCCAGCAGTACACACACACATCCAGCAGTACACACACACACACACACACACACACACACACACACACACACACATCCAGCAGTACACACACACATCCAGCAGTACACACACACACACATCCAGCAGTACACACACACACACATCCAGCAGTACACACACACACACATCCAGCAGTACACACACACACACACATCCAGCAGTACACACACACACACATCCAGCAGTACACACACACACACATCCAGCAGTACACACACACATCCAGCAGTACACACACACATCCAGCAGTACACACACACACATCCAGCAGTACACACACACACACACACACACACATCCAGCAGTACACACACACACACATCCAGCAGTACACACACACACACATCCAGCAGTACACACACATCCAGCAGTACACACACACACACATCCAGCAGTACACACACACATCCAGCAGTACACACACACACACACACACACACACACACACACACACACATCCAGCAGTACACACACACACACACATCCAGCAGTACACACACACACACACATCCAGCAGTACACACACACACACACATCCAGCAGTACACACACACACACATCCAGCAGTACACACACACATCCAGCAGTACACACACACACATCCAGCAGTACACACACACACACACACACATCCAGCAGTACACACACACACACATCCAGCAGTACACACACACACACATCCAGCAGTACACACACACACACATCCAGCAGTACACACACACATCCAGCAGTACACACACACACACACACACACACACACATCCAGCAGTACACCCACACACACAAATCCAGCAGTACACCCACACACAAATCCAGCAGTACACACACACACACATCCAGCAGTACACACACACACACATCCAGCAGTACACACACACACACATCCAGCAGTACACACACACACACATCCAGCAGTACACACACACACACATCCAGCAGTACACACACACACACATCCAGCAGTACACACACACACACATCCAGCAGTACACACACACACACATCCAGCAGTACACACACACACACACACACACACACACACACACACACACACACACACACACACACACACACACACACCAGCAGTACACACACACACACATCCAGCAGTACACACACACACACACACACATCCAGCAGTACACACACACACACACATCCAGCAGTACACACACACATCCAGCAGTACACACACACATCCAGCAGTACACACACACACACACACACACACACACACACACACACACACACACACACACACACACACACACACACACACACATCCAGCAGTACACACACACACACACACATCCAGCAGTACACACACACATCCAGCAGTACACACACACACACACACACACACACACACACACACATCCAGCAGTACACACACACACACACACACATCCAGCAGTACACACTAACACACACATCCAGCAGTACACACACACACACATCCAGCAGTACACACACACACACATCCAGCAGTACACACACACACACATCCAGCAGTACACACACACACACACACATCCAGCAGTACACACACACACACATCCAGCAGTACACACACACACACATCCAGCAGTACACACACACACACATCCAGCAGTACACACACACACATACACACACACACACACACACACACACACCCAGCAGTACACACACACACACACACACACACACACCCAGCAGTACACACACACACACACACACACACACACACACATCCAGCAGTACACACACACACACACACACACACACACACACACACAGTGTCACACCCACCAGGCAGTAGTCTCACACACACACACGGCAGAAGTGTCACACACGGCAGTATCACACACACGGCTGCATCACACACACACAGCAGTATCACACACACACACGGCAGTAGTCTCACACACACGGCAGTAGTCTCACACACACGGCAGTAGTCTCACACACACAGCAGTATCACATACACGGCAGTATCACATACACGGCAGTATCACATACACACACACACGGCAGTAGTCACACACACACAGCAGTATCACACACGGCAGTAGTCACACATACACACACGGCAGTAGTATCACACACACACGGCAGTAGTCACACATACACACACGGCAGTAGTATCACACACACACACACGGCAGTAGTCTCGCACACAATAGACTGGATATTGTGTTGGATCCCCCCTGGGAGCAGGATAAAGTGACGGTGTGTATTTCCTGTACGCTGGCATTGGAAGAGTTAAATGCATTTTTGCCAAACACAACTGAGACATGGAGTCTCCCCGTCCCGACAGAACATACATGTAGGTGCCCTGTGCGGGACGCTGCTGACATTCTGTCTGTTTCCTGCACATGTATGTAATAGCTGCGTGTGGTTACTGATACTGGCTTTGAGTTGTTTACAGGTCCCGGCCGAGCGTCTTCTCCTCCACCTGACCTGTGTCTGCGGTTTTGTCGCTCACCACCAGCTGTTTATAGCTGTAGCTCTGCAGAACGGATGAGACCCCGCGCACGCCACAGTCCTGCGTCTGCATCACACTCTTACCCATTGTATGTGTGTGTACGTGTTCCTCCCTCCTACAGTAATGGGGACTTTTATTCCCTCTATTCACGTTGTCTCTGATTGTACAGTGTCCTCTCTCACTGACCAATAGCAATCCACACAGTGTGACCCCTCCAATCAGAGGCATCTCCTCAGCGCAATGCGCAACGGTTATATCCGCGTGAAGACCATGGATACCCGCGTCCCATGCACAGCACTATACACTGGAACAGTGTTTCTGAAACGCTGACCTCATGGAACCCTTACAGTGCGTGTTTTCAAGATATCCTCAGAAATAACTAGCACTACCTGTAGATCTATTGTTAGCGAATAACCACACAGCTGCTTCAGCTAGATAATCTGGAAAACAAGCACTGTTAGGCCATGAGGAACTGGTTTGAGAAACACTGGCCTGGACAATAAGGACAGGACCCCTAAGAAGAAGCCTCAAATCATTTCGCTGCAGACAGGACGCCCTCTGTATCGTCTTCCCTATAGCGCCCCCCTGTGTCATTACTGTGTCATACTAGTTACAGATGCAGCGCAGTATAAAAGGACGCCCTCTGTATCGTCTGCCCCGTAGCGCCCCCCTGTGTCATCACTGTGTCATACTGGGTACAGATGTAGCGCAGTATATAAGGACGCCCTTATATACTGCGCCGTCCTGCCGGCCTTGCTCTCGGGAAGCTGCTTCCATCCTGCCGGCCTTGCCCTCAGCGGCAGCTGCTTCCCCATCCTGCCGTCCTTGCCCTCAGGGGCAGCTGCTTCCATCCTGCCGGACTTGCCCTCAGCGGCAGCTGCTTCCATCCTGCCGGCCTTGCCCTCAGGGGCAGCTGCTTCCATCCTGCCGGCCTTGCCCTCAGGGGCAGCTGCTTCCATCCTGCCGGCCTTGCCCTCAGGGGCAGCTGCTTCCATCCTGCCGGCCTTGCCCTCAGCGACAGCTGCTTCCATCCTGCCGTTCTTGCTCTCAGGTGCAGCTGCTTCCATCCTGCCGGCCTTGCTCTCAGGTGCAGCTGCTTCCATCCTGCCGGCCTTGCTCTCAGGTGCAGCTGCTTCCATCCTGCCGGCCTTGCTCTCAGGTGCAGCTGCTTCCATCCTGCCGTTCTTGCTCTCAGCGGCAGCTGCTTCCATCCTGCCGGCCTTGCTCTCAGCGGCAGCTGCTTCCATCCTGCCGTTCTTGCTCTCAGGTGCAGCTGCTTCCATCCTGCCGGCCTTGCTCTCAGGGGCAGCTGCTTCCATCCTGCCGGCCTTGCTCTCAGCGGCAGCTGCTTCCATCCTGCCGGCCTTGCTCTCAGGGGCAGCTGCTTCCATCCTGCCGGCCTTGCTCTCAGCGGCAGCTGCTTCCATCCTGCCGGCCTTGCTCTCAGCGGCAGCTGCTTCCATCCTGCCGTTCTTGCTCTCAGGTGCAGCTGCTTCCATCCTGCCGGCCTTGCTCTCAGGTGCAGCTGCTTCCATCCTGCCGTTCTTGCTCTCAGGTGCAGCTGCTTCCATCCTGCCGGCCTTGCTCTCAGGGGCAGCTGCTTCCATCCTGCCGGCCTTGCCCACAGGGGCAGCTGCTTCCATCCTGCCGGCCTTGCTCTCGGGCAGCTGCTTCCATCCTGCCGGCCTTGCTCTCAGCGGCAGCTGCTTCCATCCTGCCGGCCTTGCTCTCAGCGGCAGCTGCTTCCATCCTGCCGGCCTTGCTCTCAGCGGCAGCTGCTTCCATCCTGCCGGCCTTGCTCTCGGGCAGCTGCTTCCATACTGCCGGCCTTGCTCTCAGGTGCAGCTGCCACCATCCTGCCGGCCTTGCTCGGTGTGCGACTTCCCAACATGTCTATATAATGAGGAACGGGAAGGAATCGCTCTTCGCTCCCCAGGAATGTGGACGGTGCAGGTCTCCTCGGTGTGCGGATTCCCAACATGTCTATATGATGAGGAACGGGATGGAATCGCTCTTCGCTCCCCAGGAATGTGGATGGTACATGTCTCCTCGGTGTGCAGATTCCCAGCGTGTTTATGTGATGAGGAACGGGAAGGAATCGCTCTTCTCTCCCCAGGAATGCGGACGGTGCAGGTCTCCTCGGTGTGCGGATTCCCAGCGTGTTTATGTAATGAGGAATGGGAAGGAATCGCTCTTCGCTCCCCAGGAATGTGGACGGTGCAGGTCTCCTCGGTGTGCAGATTCCAGTGTGTGTATGTAATGAGGAACGGGAAGGAATCGCTCTTCGCTCCCCAGGAATGTGGATGGTGCAGGTCTCCTCGGTGTGCGGATTCCCTGCGTGTTTATGTAATGAGGAACGGGAAGGAATCGCTCTTCTCTCCCCAGGAATGCGGACGGTGCAGGTCTCCTCGGTGTGCGGATTACAGCGTGTGTATGTAATGAGGAACGGGAAGGAATCGCTCTTCGCTCCCCAGGAATGTGGACGGTGCAGGTCTCCTCGGTGTGCGGATCCCAGCGTGTTTATGTAATGAGGAACGGGAAGGAATCGCTCTTCGCTCCCCAGGAATGTGGACGGTGCAGGTCTCCTCGGTGTGCGGATTCCCAGCGTGTGTATGTAATGAGGAACGGAAAGGAATCGCTCTTCGCTCCCCAGGAATGCGGACGGTGCACGTCTCCTCGGTGTGCGGATTCCCAGCGTGTTTATGTAATGGGAACGGGAAGGAATCGCTCTTCGCTCCCCAGGAATGTGGACGGTGCAGGTCTCCTCGGTGTGCGGATCCCAGCGTGTTTATGTGATGAGGAACGGGAAGGAATTGCTCTTCGCTCCCCAGGAATGTGGACGGTGCAGGTCTCCTCGGTGTGCGGATCCCAGCGTGTTTATGTAATGAGGAACGGGAAGGAATCGCTCTTTGCTCCCCAGGAATGCGGACGGTGCAGGTCTCCTCGGTGTGCGGATTACAGCGTGTTTATGTAATGAGGAACGGGAAGGGATCGCTCTTCGCTCCCCAGGAATGCGGACGGTGCAGGTCTCCTCGGTGTGCGGATTACAGCGTGTTTATGTAATGAGGAACGGGAAGGAATCGCTCTTCGCTCCCCAGGAATGCGGACGGTGCAGGTCTCCTCAGTGTGCGGATTACAGCGTGTTTATGTAATGAGGAACGGGAAGGGATCGCTCTTCGCTCCCCAGGAAGGTGGACGGTGCAGGTCTCCTCGGTGTGCGGATTCCCAGCGTGTGTATGTAATGAGGAACGGAAAGGAATCGCTCTTCGTTCCCCAGGAATGTTGACGGTGCACGTCTCCTCGGTGTGCGGATTCCCAGCGTGTTTATGTAATGGGAACGGGAAGGAATCGCTCTTCGCTCCCCAGGAATGTGGACGGTGCAGGTCTCCTCGGTGTGCGGATTCCAGTGTGTGTATGTAATGAGGAACGGGAAGGAATTGCTCTTCGCTCCCCAGGAATGTGGACGGTGCAGGTCTCCTCGGTGTGCGGATTACAGCGTGTTTATGTAATGAGGAACGGGAAGGAATCGCTCTTCATTCCCCAAGAATGTGGACGGTGCAGGTCTCCTCGGTGTGCGGATCCCAGCGTGTTTATGTAATGAGGAACGGGAAGGAATCGCTCTTCGCTCCCCAGGAATGTGGACGGTGCAGGTCTCCTCTGTGTGTATGTGCAGCTATTCAGCTCTCTCGGAAATTCTGCTGTAACCTGTGTGGAGTTTGCATGTGCTGCTCATTTTTGTCTGGGTCTCCTCCCAAAGGCCATGGACACAATGGGTGCCTGATTGGCATCTGATGGAATTAGCCCTAGGAATGTAGAGTGTATGCTCTCTGGGGCAGGGAGCATTGTGAATGACTATATATTCCCTGTAAAGCGCTGCGTAAGATTTATGCTCTATATAAATAACTTCATAATTTTCTCCCAGTCGTATTGATCTAGAACTGCGGGGTGGAAGGTACAAGACCCTTGGCACTAACTGGCGATATTTCTGCCGTGTGTTGTTTCCTTGGCGGTGTTACTCCGATAACCGCAGCCGCTCTGATAGCAGCAAATTCGCATCCGTCGTTGGATAAGAACTCTTCCATCTCTATACCGAGGGTTACTTCTGACTTCTGTCCCATTCTGGCGGTGCCTTTAGAAGTGGCCGCTGATGGGTCAGGCCGCCTCGGGCGTTGTGGCATCCAGCCTGTGAGTGTTACGGCAGGTGCCACAGACATTACCTCCTGCGCGCTAATCCCTGGCATTGGCCCGTCTGGCTGTACAATCTGCTGACCTGACACAGCTGTTCCCTGTGTGTGTGATCTGCCCATTGTCCTGCTGCTCGCATGGCTGCCTGGGGCTGGGGGATTCCCGACCCCCCGCTGCTCTGTGCTACAATTGTTTAATCTCTCCCTCTTCTTCTGTTTGTACTTCGCCTCTAAGCTCCGGCCTGGAGGGAATGGGGGCACTTTCTTTCAGCAGATTCATTTTGTCACATACTTGTAGTTTGACCAAGCTGGCGCATTCATTTTATTTGTTTCTATAGATTTATTATAATTTGCCGAGCATGTGTCTGCGTTTTGCAGGTCGCTAGTGTTTGTGTGTATTTGTGTACGTTTGTGTGTGTTTGTGTGTATTTGTGTGTGTTTGTGTACGTTTGTGTGTGTTTGTGTGTGTGTACGTTTATATGTGTATATAGTAATTTTATAGTATAATGGCATTACTTTGGCGGCCCAGATTACATTGATAGTCTAGTTACTCATCGACTGCTCCTATTTGGCCGTCAGATACTCCCGGACTGTGCCACCTCCATGGACCCCTGCGCCTGGGGTGGTGTACAGCTGCAGCAGCGCCTCTTGGCTAGTTAGTAGGGATCAGGGCTGCTGAGTGGGATTAGAGTGTCAGCTGTGACATGTAGGGAGCTGGTATTACAGCAGGAATAGAGGGGGGGTCCCTTAGTATACTGATGGTTATTATGCAGACATAGGGGTCTAGTTACTAAGCAGTGTTAGGAGAAGTGAAAAGTGATTAGAAAGTGATAAGGTACCAGCCAATCAGCTCCCAACTGTCATTTTTCAAACACAGCCTGTGAGATGGTAGTTAGGAGCTGATTGACTGGTACCTTATCACTTTTCACTTCTCCTAACACTGCTTAGCAAATAGACCCCTTAGATCAGGGGTCTTCAAACTTGGCCCTCCAGATGCTGTGGAACTACACATCCCAGCATGCACTGCACATAGTTTTAGCATGCTGTTATATCAAAAAGGTGGCAGTGCATGCTGGGATGTGTAGTTCCACAGCAGCTGGAGGGCCAAGTTTGAAGACCCCTGTCTTAGATAGTTGGGGACCATGTTACAACGCCTGAGTAATCCCACCAGACGGGCGCAGCCAGACTCGCTCAGTGTGTCTCCTTCTCCCCCTTTACTCTTTTTAGTTACTCGTCCATTCCCTCCTTCTTCTCCTTTTTGTCTCTTTTATGAATGAATTACACGTGATACACACATTACTGTTGCGGCTGTCACTTGCCTGCTGGTATTCGCGTGTCCATCTTTATACGTTGGCGATATTATGTGTTTTTTGCTCGCACATTTCTCTGGTTTTTCTGTGTCTGTACATTTATTGCTTTATCATTGTACTTGTCATTGTGGTGATGTCCTATTTCCAATAAACAAGCGTGATGTACACACAGAATATACATACCAAGAACATGGCTGATAGCAGAGAACAATAGCCTGCACTCGGCTGCTTATCAGATGTAAATACAGAGCGAAGTTGTGGAAACATGTTGTGCTCTCTGTCCCCAGCCCTGTCCACCTTTCCTGTCTCCAGAAACATGCCCCCCCCTCAGTATTGTACCCCAGAATGTTCTCTACCCCCCCCCCCCCAATTGCTTCTCTGAGCTCCCCGGGTAAGAAGTTCACAAGGAAACTCTGACCAGTAACCGTCCGATGAACCTGGAGAATCCGCGGCCCCCTCCTCTCTCCTCACACGCAGGGGGCCTCTTCCTCACAGCAACAAAGGTTTGGATAGGAGACCGTCCAGCCCCTCACGTCTCTCTGAATGCTCCGGAGTTAGGGGGGGGGGAAGGGGCTGTCCAGCCAGTTTTCTGACTATTCCACCAGCTGAAATGAACCTGCTCCCTTACCCACAAAAGCCGCCCCCCCCCCCTAATAAACCCTGAGTGTCCGTCCGTCTGCGTCACCTGTTTGCTGAATAATTATCTGCTGAATATAATAAGTGGCCTTTTAGTGTAAAGTGATGGAGCGTGTATCATTTGTGCTGTTCTCGTTACTATACCCAGAATATGGTCCCATTCCTCCAGGGTGCTGCATGCTGTGTAGTTTATAGCGACGTGTCACCTGACATCGTCCCATCACGCAGCAGGCGTCCGCGTGTCGCATCTCACCAGGCGCTGCTCGCTGGATGTATATGATCTGTATGGTGGTTTAGGATATTATAATATTCTCTCTCCTCATGTCCCTAATTCTGTGTCATCTCTTCGTGTCCCCCCCCCCCCCCCCGTATAGCCTTTCTTCCGGCTGCTGAATCTGAGGAAATTGGGCCTCGGCGACAATGAGATCCAGTGGCTTCCCCCAGAAGTGGCCAATTTCATGCAGCTGGTGGAGTTTGACATCTCCCGCAATGGTGAGTGGCGGATTATTATCATCATCATCATGTATGTATGTGGCACCGCCATATTACTCAGCGCGTTCCAGGCAGCCTTAAGGCGGGAATCCACTACTAGATATACAAAGGAGTGCACGATGACGACATTGCAATCTTGCTCTCGTTTGTATAGCTAGTGATGTGTCTACAGTGAGCGTTCAGTCAGCGTTCAGTCCAGGCACTTCCATCATCCCCGCACATGCTGAACCTAACGGGATCGTCAGTTTGACCAGCATGTATGGGCGATGATAGATGTCGGAAGCGATCGCTGGTTGCTTCCGATAAAAACATGCCCGATGAATGCGCGATTTGCAAGCGATTTCACGATAACGCCGTCGTTAACGTGCAATCGCTTGCTAAAATCGCCTAATGGATACCCCCCTATACTCCTTCTCATACACATACACACTCAGACGCCCATTAACCCGTTCCGGGCGCTCGGCGGCAGGTTGGGACAAAGGCATGTGAGAAGGAAATATGGTAAATGTGATGTGTACAGAAGTATCCTCATACACTGTGGCTTCACTTGCGCCAAACAGCCCCCCACGGCACGCCCGGTCCCGAGCGCCTCGGTGTTGCGCCAAGTGTCTTTTTTTATTTTATTATTTTTTTTTTTTAAATGGAAGCGACAAAACTACTTTGCCAGATTGCACTGATCAATGTTATGTGCGCCATTTTAATATCTGTGTGTGATAGTCTAAATCTGTATATGTAGGGCTACGATGCCGCGACCGTGGCTTATTCTTACGCCAAGTACCGCTGTGCTTCATATGCGACTTTGTATGAGCTTAAAGCTAACCTCTGTGCGGATAAAGTCGCAGCCCAGCGTCTCCAGCGCACTCTGCGTCTGCGAAGTGGCTAAGAAGAAATAGACTGTGAGCTGCGTCTCTGAGAGCGTCACGTGCCGTAGGGTGTAAGTACACTAGGTGTATGAGGACACATCTGTAAGAGGAGATCTGAGGGGGGACACACACGTGGTGGGTAACAGGACTGGATGATGGTATATACAATGAGAGTGTAAAGTGTAATATGGATTTGCTTCCTCCTTCCCTCCTATTTGCCATTTGCTCCATAAATCACTTTCTCTCTGATTTTTGGTCCTCACACTTTGTGTCTCGGCTTTTTATGACTTTTCCCAGGTGTGCGCTGCATCACCTCTGTGGTCACTCACTGGTTTTTTTAACACGGTCTCACTCTTACTCACCATCTCTCAGCTCTCTGCTCTCTTGTCCTGTCCTCTCTTAGATCTGCTCTCCCCTCCCATTGTCCTCTCTTAGATCTCCCCTCTCCCCTCTTTGTCCTCCCTCAGATCTCTGCTCTCTCACCCTTTGTCCTCTCAGCTCTCTGCTTTCTCCCCCTTGTCTTCTCTCAGAGCCCCGCTTTCTCCCCCTTGTCTTCTCTCAGAGCCCCGCTTTCTCACCCTTGTCTTCTCTCAGAGCCCCTCTCTCTCTCCCCCTTGTCTTCTCTCAGAGCCCCTCTCTCTCTCCCCCTTGTCTTCTCTCAGAGCCCCTCTCTCTCTCTCCCCCTTGTCTTCTCTCAGAGCCTCTCTCTCTCTTCCCCTTGTGTTCTCTCAGAGCCCCTCGCTCTCTCCCCCTTGTCTTCTCTCAGAGCCCCGCTCTCTTCCCATTCTCCTCTCTCATAGCCCCACTCTCTCTTCCCCTTGTGTTCTCTCAGAGCCCCCCTCTCTCTCCCCCTTGTCTTCTCTTAGAGCCCCCCACTCTCTCCCCCTTGTCTTCTCTCAGAGCCACGCTCTCTTCCCATTCTCCTCTCTCATAGCCCCACTCTCTCTTCCCCTTGTGTTCTCTCAGAGCCCCTCTCTCTCTCCCCCTTGTCTACTCTCAGAGCCCCGCTCTATCCCCCTTGTCCTCTCTCAGAGCCCCTCTCTCTTCCCCTTGTCTTCTCTCAGAGCCCCCCTCTCTCCCCCTTGTCCTCTCTCAGCCCCGCTCTCTCCCCCTTGTCCTCTCTCAGAGCCCCGCTCTCTCTTCCCCTTGTCTTCTCTCAGAGCCCCACTCTCTCTTCCCCTTGTCTTCTCTCAGAGCCCCTCTCTCTCTTCCCCTTGTCTTCTCTCAGAGCCCCCCTCTCTCTCTTCCCCTTGTCTTCTCTCAGAGCCCCTCTCTCTCTTCCCCATGTCCTCTCTCAGAGCCCCGCTCTCTCCCCCTTGTCCTCTCTCAGAGCCCCGCTCTCTCCCCCTTGTCCTCTCTCAGAGCCCCTCTCCCTTCCCCTTGTCTTCTCTGAGCCCCTCTCTCTCTTCCCCTTGTCTTCTCTCAGAGCCCCTCTCTCTTCCCCTTGTCTCCTCTCAGAGCCCCCGCTCTATCCCCGTTGTCCTCTCTCAGAGCCCCTCTCTCTCTCGCCCTTGTCTTCTCTGTGAGCCTATTTCTCTCTCGCCCTTTTCTTCTCTCAGAGCCCCTCTCTCTCTCCCCCTTGTCTACTCTCAGAGCCCCGCTCTATCCCCCTTGTCCTCTCTCAGAGCCCCTCTCTCTCTTCCCCTTGTCTTCTCTCAGAGCCCCCCTCTCTCTCTTCCCCTTGTCTTCTCTCAGTGCCCCTCTCTCTCTTCCCCTTGTCTTCTCTCAGAGCCCCTCTCTCTCTTCCCCATGTCCTCTCTCAGAGCCCCGCTCTCTCCCCCTTGTCCTCTCTCAGAGCCCCGCTCTCTCCCCCTTGTCCTCTCTCAGAGCCCCTCTCCCTTCCCCTTGTCTTCTCTGAGCCCCTCTCTCTCTTTCCCTTGTCTTCTCTCAGAGCCCCTCTCTCTTCCCCTTGTCTCCTCTCAGAGCCCCCGCTCTATCCCCGTTGTCCTCTCTGAGCCCCTCTCTCTCTCGCCCTTGTCTTCTCTGTGAGCCTATTTCTCTCTCGCCCTTTTCTTCTCTCAGAGCCCCTCTCTCTCTCCCCCTTGTCTACTCTCAGAGCCCCGCTCTATCCCCCTTGTCCTCTCTCAGAGCCCCTCTCTCTCTTCCCCTTGTCTTCTCTCAGAGCCCCCCTCTCTCTTCCCCTTGTCTTCTCTCAGTGCCCCTCTCTCTCTTCCCCTTGTCTTCTCTCAGTGCCCCTCTCTCTCTTCCCCTTGTCTTCTCTCAGTGCCCCTCTCTCTCTTCCCCTTGTCTTCTCTCAGAGCCCCTCTCTCTCTCGCCCTTGTCTTCTCTGAGCCTCTTTCTCTCTCGCCCTTGTCTTCTCTCAGAGCCCCTCTCTCTCTCCCCCTTGTCCTCTCTGAGCCCCGCTCTCTCCCCCTTGTCCTCTCTCAGAGCCCCGCTCTCTCCCCCTTGTCCTCTCTCAGAGCCCCGCTCTCTCCCCCTTGTCCTCTCTCAGAGCCCCGCTCTCTCCCCCTTGTCCTCTCTCAGAGCCCCGCTCTCTCCCCCTTGTCCTCTCTCAGAGCCCCGCTCTCTCCCCCTTGTCCTCTCTCAGAGCCCCGCTCTCTCCCCCTTGTCCTCTCTCAGAGCCCCGCTCTCTCCCCCTTGTCCTCTCTCAGAGCCCCGCTCTCTCCCCCTTGTCCTCTCTCAGAGCCCCGCTCTCTCCCCCTTGTCCTCTCTGAGCCCCTCTCCCTTCCCCTTGTCTTCTCTGAGCCCCTCTCTCTCTCCCCCTTGTCCTCTCTGAGCCCCTCTCCCTTCCCCTTGTCCTCTCTCAGAGCCCCGCTCTCTCCCCCTTGTCCTCTGAGCCCCGCTCTCTCCCCCTTGTCCTCTCTCAGAGCCCCTCTCTCTCTCGCCCTTGTCTTCTCTGTGAGCCTATTTCTCTCTCGCCCTTTTCTTCTCTCAGAGCCCCTCTCTCTCTCCCCCTTGTCCTCTCTCAGAGCCCCTCTCTCTCTTCCCCTTGTCTTCTCTCAGAGCCCCCCTCTCTCTCTTCCCCTTGTCTTCTCTCAGTGCCCCTCTCTCTCTTCCCCTTGTCCTCTCTCAGAGCCCCCGCTCTCTCCCCCTTGTCCTCTCAGAGCCCCGCTCTCCCCCTCATCCTTTAAGTTCTATTCTTCTGCCTCCTCTCACCCTTTAGCAGCTAGCCTATATCTGGTCTTCTCATGGTCTTGGTCTCATTTCTCCATCTCTGTTTCCTCACTTTCTGTTTCTCTATTCCAGACATTCCTGAGATTCCAGAAAGCATCAAGTTCTGCAAGTCGTTAGAGATTGCCGATTTCAGCGGGAACCCTCTGTCTAGGTACTAAGCGTGCTGCGTGTGGTGTGTCTATCTCTGTGTGTACATAGGTATGTCACTGATGTGGGAGTCATGACATATTCCAGAATGCAGAAATATAGAAGACATGCCTCAGTCCTGCGGGTGGTTTGTGGTGAGATAATCAGTGTATTGTAAGCATGCTCGCAGTAGGCACAGCTACTGTATCTGGGCATAGAGCACACACCAGTCCCGGCAGCTGGGCAGAGATTGGTATGGCACAGACAGAGGTCATTGGAGGAGAAGATGAGGTTTGTACAGTGACTATTAGGGTTATAAATGTCCGTCATTGTATTACTGATAGCTGTTAGGGTTATAGATGTCCGTCATTGTATTACTGATAGCTCTTAGGGTTATAAATGTCCGTCATTGTATTACTGATAGCTCTTAGGGTTATAAATGTCCGTCATTGTATTACTGATAGCTGTTAGTGCATATACACCGTCAGATTTTTCTTCAGATCTGAACGATAACGATTTCAAAAATCGTTCATATCTGAAGGAAAATCTGACATATCTGACATGTCTGAACGATGCGCGTTCCCGATGGTCAAATAACGATATCTGACATCTGATGTGTTTTCAATCAGTTTTGGACGATTTCAGTCATTTTAATGTAGTAAAAAATCGTTCAAATCTGACCGTGTGTATGCTTCATCATGTCAGATGAACGACTTGAACTATGAACGATTTTTTACTACATTAAAATGACTGAAATCGTCCAAAACTGACTGCAAACACATCAGATGTCATATCGTTATCTGACCATCGGGAACGCGCATCATTTATCGTTCAATGTCAGATTTTCCTTCAGATACGACCGATTTTTAAAATCGTTATCGTTCAGATCTGAAGAAAAATCTGACCGTGTGTATGCTCCATTAGGGTTATAGATGTCCGTCATTGTATTACTGATAGCTGTTAGGGGTATAGATGTCCGTCATTGTATTACTGATAGCTGTTAGGGGTATAGATGTCCGTCATTGTATTACTGATAGCTCTTAGGGTTATAGATGTCCGTCATTGTATTACTGATAGCTGTTAGGGGTATAGATGTCCGTCATTGTATTACTGATAGCTCTTAGGGTTATAGATGTCCGTCATTGTATTACTGATAGCTGTTAGGGGTATAGATGTCCGTCATTGTATTACTGATAGCTCTTAGGGTTATAGATGTCCGTCATTGTATTACTGATAGCTCTTAGGGTTATAAATGCCCGTCATTGTATTACTGATAGCTGTTAGGGTTATAGATGTCCGTCATTGTATTACTGATAGCTGTTAGGGTTATAGATGTCCGTCATTGTATTACTGATAGCTGTTAGGGTTATAGATGTCCGTCATTGTATTACTGATAGCTCTTAGGGTTATAAATGCCCGTCATTGTATTACTGATCCACCCTTGGCACAATCTGCACAAATAGCGTTATAGAAAGTGATGGTGGAAGAGATGGATTCAGGGGGAACAATTCAATTGTTTTCGCCGGCGCCTCTGATTTAATGGTTGCTCAATGGAGCAATTTGTTGTTCCTTTCGCGCACAATAGCCGTGCGCATTTTCGGTTTTCGTGGCTAAACCCGGTCTATTTGGGCGTTATAATTACTTGGCCACAAAAGCATTTGAATTGTAACATCGGGCACTCATTAATTAGCACGGCTAAAACAACAATTGAATCGCCCCCAATGTGTGATTATCACTTCAGTAGTGAGACCCAGTTATGTATGATGGTTGCCACGCGGGAACTGGCGAATCTCTCCGTGCCGTTAAGCTGGCCATACACCTGCATGACTTCGGGCCGATTGACCGATTTTCGACGGGTCATAATATAATCGGAGCTTATGATCAGATGCGCAGCCCATCTTGTCCATCGTATCGTGTGCAGATCGTGCTGGTTATTTTGTTCATGCGATCCATCGTGTAGCAATTCAAGTAATTTCAATGGCTGTTTCCCTAATGAGCATGTGAGGCGCAGGATCAATCATATGACAGATCCTGTGCTAAGAAAAACAAACAGACATGCTGCCGGGACCGCCAAGGAGCTTCGGGGAGTCGGATGGTGAGTCGTGTGTACATGCTGGTCGTGCAGGTGTATGGCCAGCATGACTTTCTCTCTGGTACCAGCGTCTGGCCACTGGGAAGGCCACGGATAAGTTACGAAATTTCATATCACCATCCGGCTCTCTCGGGGGGGGGACACCGGAGACATTCCATGGTATAAAAAGTATCCACCCCTTATTTTTAACTGGCCAGCTCCCTCTATGCCTCGCACCTCTCCTGCTGAGGCATCTGTGTGTGCACATATCACACGTTGTATTAAGTTCTTTTAGGTCAACAGGGTCATGAAGGAACCCCATTTTTTTGTGTTATTATTCTCCTATGCCCCATGTACTATGCAAGAAAAGGCCCCTCTGCTTTCCCAGACACCGCTTGTTGCTCCTCTCATGTATGAGAAGACATTGCCTCCTTGTGGTCAGTGATGTGAACTGCACAAGGGAAATGCTGGTAAGATTAATGTCTTTAAGAGAACTATGGCCTAATGTTGTCCAGCCTGGTTCTGCTGTCTGTGGAGGGTAATGAGTGGGGTTGCTCTGGGTCCACTACACACCATACCATATATCCTCCCAATGCACTGCACATGGCACATTCAGCATCCATGCAATATATATGTGATGTTATTACGCATAGACAGGCATAGCAACAGTGCCCCTGCTGAAATCCTGGACCTGGGCTTCCAGGGAATGGGTGTTTCTTTCACACTCGGAGCGTGTTGGCGACTGAAAACCAATATACAATGTGTTGGAGAGCGCAGACCTGTGTGCAACAGTTTCCAGAGCTCATTTATATAATCGTTGGCTGTCATTATTATCACTTTCTGTAATTGTGCCGGTAACCAGCATTTATTCCAGGCACCGTATAGTTCAGACATACGTACATGAGTCTGTGCTGGGACATCAGGGGATGCTGCAACCAATGGTAGGAGGCGCTTAGGTCATATGATTGAGCCAACCAATAGTGACCAGGCCCTGGAGCAGGATAGAACCCACTGAAGTTCTCTTACTGGGAGATGATATTAATCTCATGGAGGCAATGTGCTAATGACAGGGCCTGGACTGTGCTGTGTACGGAGGGCTCTGACACCGGGTACCAGTGAGCTGCGTGTGCAGGAAGGAGGGCGATGAGTATGAGCTCCCTGCGACCATGCATGTGTAGCCCCAGCGCGCTGCCATTCTGGGGCTGTGAGAGGAAGGGTCCCATCCCCTGTGATCAGGGGGCACTGCGTGACAGGGAGGCATGGTAAGTGAGGCTAGTGTAGGTGAGGATATCACCCCCCCCCCCTTCCCATATGTACATATTACTTTATGCTTCTTCTCTTACAGGCTGCCCGATGGATTTACCCAGCTCCGCAGCCTGGCACACCTGGCTCTCAATGATGTGTCCTTACAGTCCCTGCCCAATGACATTGGCAAGTGAGTGTCTGTTCTTCATATAGTTATCTCTGTCCGTGCGTTGCCCGCCTGCGGTGCCTCATTGCAGTGCCTTTTTGCACTGCCCGCCTGCGGTGCCTCATTGCGCTGCCCACTTGCAGTGCCCCACATGTTAGCACCCCCAATCCCAGCGTTTCTCACATATATGCCCCTGACTTCCATCGCCCCTATTTTATAGACTGCATTTAGGGTGTAAATAAATGAACCGCTGGAATGGGAATAAAGCTGGGTACACGCTGGAGCGATGAATACAGATATGCGCACTCCCATGGTCACATGCGACGCCGTCAGTTCTGATGTACTGCACATCAAACCTGATTATAAGACACGCGGCGCCGTGCAGGGTAATGAGGAGGGATCATTCCGTTGTTCATTACTGATATGTTCCCAGGATACGATCTGTCAGAGCCACATATTGGCTGGATACCCATTGCTCGGTGTGTCCCCGGCTGTGAGCATGGCTCGGTGTGTGCCCGGCTGGGAGCGTGCCTCGGTGTGTGCCCGGCTGGGAGCGTGGCTCGGTGTGTCCCCGGCTGGGAGCGTGGCTCGGTGTGTCCCCGGCTGGGAGCGTGGCTCGGTGTGTCCCCGGCTGGGAGCGTGGCTCGGTGTGTCCCCGGCTGGGAGCGTGGCTCGGTGTGTCCCCGGCTGGGAGCGTGGCTCGGTGTGTCCCCGGCTGGGAGCTTGGCTCGGTGTGTGCCCTGCTGTGAGCTTGGCTCGGTGTGTGCCCGGCTGTGAGCATGGCTGTGTGTGCCCGGCTGTGAGCATGGCTCAGTGTGTACCCGCTGTAAGCATGGCTCAGTGTGTACCCGCTGTAAGCATGGCTCAGTCTGTGCCCAGCTGTGAGCATGGCTGTGTGTACCCGCTGTAAGCATGGCTCAGTGTGTGCCCGGCTGTGAGCATGGCTCAGTGTGTGCCCGGCTGTGAGCATAGCTCAGTGTGTGCCCGGCTGTGAGCATGGCTCAGTGTGTGCCCGGCTGTGAGCATGGCTCAGTGTGTGCCCGGCTGTGAGCATGGCTGTGCTAATTTTTATGCTCTGTAATTAAAAGATAAAGCTGGTGCCAAGTCCATTGCGTTCTGTATACTGAGAGCGAAGGGCATTGTGTTGCTGACTTACTACGAAGCAATATGCAGGGGTGGGTGGCACTGCTAACAGACCCCTCCCACATATTTCAGTAGTCATGTGATACAGAGCCACGTGGGTCATGTGATCACCTTGTTTGCGCTCTGTAATTTAATGCATTTATTTTCTTAGTAGGTAGGTTCTCCGAGGTGGTGATGGAAACAATCCTGATATCAGCTGGGTGTAAATGTCCAGATCAGAAAAACTTTTTTAGCTTCTTACTAATCTCTGCTTTTCCTGTTCCTTAGTTTGGCAAACTTGGTCACATTGGAACTGCGAGAAAACCTGCTGAAATCTGTACCTGCGTGAGTATACACACGGAGAAGCCCTTTACTACAGCATTCGTGTACGGGATCCTCCCACAACTCCCTGCGTCCCTCCCACAACTCCCTGCGTCCCTCCCACAACTCCCTGCGTCCCTCCCACAACTCCCGGCGTCCCTCCCACAACTCCCGGCGTGCGTCCCTCCCACAACTCCCGGCGTGCGTCCCTCCCACAACTCCCGGCGTGCGTCCCTCCCACAACTCCCGGCGTGCGTCCCTCCCACAACTCCCGGCGTGCGTCCCTCCCACAACTCCCGGCGTGCGTCCCTCCCACAACTCTCGGCGTGCGTCCCTCCCACAACTCTCGGCGTGCGTCCCTCCCACAACTCTCGGCGTGCGTCCCTCCCACAACTCTCGGCGTGCGTCCCTCCCACAACTCTCGGCGTGCGTCCCTCCCACAACTCTCGGCGTGCGTCCCTCCCACAACTCTCGCCGTGCGTCCCTCCCACAACTCTCGCCGTGCGTCCCTCCCACAACTCTCGCCGTGCGTCCCTCCCACAACTCTCGGCGTGCGTCCCTCCCACAACTCTCGGCGTGCGTCCCTCCCACAACTCTCGCCGTGCGTCCCTCCCACAACTCTCGGCGTGCGTCCCTCCCACAACTCTCGGCGTGCGTCCCTCCCACAACTCTCGGCGTGCGTCCCTCCCACAACTCTCGGCGTGCGTCCCTCCCACAACTCTCGGCGTGCGTCCCTCCCACAACTCTCGGCGTGCGTCCCTCCCACAACTCTCGGCGTGCGTCCCTCCCACAACTCTCGGCGTGCGTCCCTCCCACAACTCTCGGCGTGCGTCCCTCCCACAACTCTCGGCGTGCGTCCCTCCCACAACTCTCGGCGTGCGTCCCTCCCACAACTCCCTGCGTCCCTCCCTGCGTCCCTCCCTCAACTGCCTGCGTCCCTCCCTGCGACCCTCCCTCAACTCCCTGCGACCCTCCCTCAACTCCCTGCGCCCCCCAAGACCAGTTTCTAGGGGGCAGTAATCGGGCAGAGACTTTCTCACCAGCATGTACCAATTGGCAGAGGGTGAATTTTTGCCTGTTCTTGCTGCTGCCCTCCCTCAGAACTCCATCTCCCCAGCCCCTCTGTATTCCCAGCTGTAGTTGTCCCGTCAGTCACCCAGGCCGATAATGATTGCGGCGTGTGTGTCGTCTGCGGCGGGTATTATCTGTCCTGTGTCTGATGCACCCGCAATACACCCACAAACGGGTATTCCTACCACTCGCAGCGATCTGTAACACACATTACACAACGACAGCTGCTGCTCTCATCGTTACCGGTGACACACACACACATTACACAACGACAGCTGCTGCTCTCATCGTTACAGGCGACACACACACACATTACACAACGACAGCTGCTGCTCTCATCGTTACGGGTGACACACACACACATTACACCACGACAGCTGCTGCTCTCATCGTTACGGGTGACACACACACACATTACACCACGACAGCTGCTGCTCTCATCGTTACAGGCGACACACACACATTACACAACGACAGCTGCTGCTCTCATCGTTACAGGTGACACACACACATTACACAACGACAGCTGCTGCTCTCATCGTTACAGGCGACACACACACACATTACACAACGACAGCTGCTGCTCTCATCGTTACAGGCGACACACACACATTACACAACGACAGCTGCTGCTCTCATCGTTACAGGTGACACACACACATTACACAACGACAGCTGCTGCTCTCATCGTTACAGGCGACACACACACACATTACACAACGACAGCTGCTGCTCTCATCGTTACAGGTGACACACACACATTACACAACGACAGCTGCTGCTCTCATCGTTACAGGCGACACACACACACATTACACCACGACAGCTGCTGCTCTCATCGTTACAGGCGACACACACACATTACACAACGACAGCTGCTGCTCTCATCGTTACAGGTGACACACACACATTACACAACGACAGCTGCTGCTCTCATCGTTACAGGCGACACACACACACATTACACAACGACAGCTGCTGCTCTCATCGTTACAGGTGACACACACACACATTACACCACGACAGCTGCTGCTCTCATCGTTACAGGCGACACACACACATTACACAACGACAGCTGCTGCTCTCATCGTTACAGGTGACACACACACATTACACAACGACAGCTGCTGCTCTCATCGTTACAGGTGACACACACACACATTACACCACGACAGCTGCTGCTCTCATCGTTACAGGTGACACAAATGATTATATATTATCTGCGTCATGCTGCCGCCTTCTTATCCATCACTTCTCCCTGTTCCAAGGTCGCTGTCATTCCTGGTGAAGTTGGAACATTTGGACCTGGGAAGCAATGACCTGCAGGTTCTAGTAAGGAGAACATTAGTCTGCAGCTCTATGTTCTGCTGCCCGCTGCTGCTTACGTCCTAACATTGCCCTTTTATCGTTTTCCTCCGCAGCCGGACACGCTCGGGGCACTACCCAACCTGCGGGAGCTGTGGCTGGACAGGAACCAGCTCTCTGCGCTGCCCCCGGTTAGTATTACGCCCTGTAATGGTCCTATGATGGCTGCCCATCCCTATGTATAAAGTACTACTGTCTCCTACCCCTGGAACTCCATCCCTCATCTACCCTGGAGAGACGGTCTAGTTCCCGGGCCCTGGGGCATCGGCTCCTGTGTCAGGGACTTAGTCTTGCTGTATGTATATAACTGTATATAGAGCTGGGTGGGTGATACTGTGCCCGCTCTCAGACAGTGTTTATATTGCAGGAATTGGGAAACCTCCGCCGGTTGGTATGCCTGGACCTTTCCGAGAACAAGCTGGAGCTTCTTCCCACGGAAATCAGTGGCCTCGTGTCCCTGACAGACCTGCTGCTGTCGCAGAACTTGCTGACCAGTTTACCAGCCGGCATCGGTGAGTCCTGTGCCACCAAATAAGCCTCTGAGTACCGTCGTCCATTCTCTCCGTGCAGCGCCCGCTTCCTCGGTCACGGGCAACTGTTTCCTGTGACGCCATTTGTATTTCACCTAAGATGAGTTTGACATTAAGACGATATGTCAGTATTTGCTCCGGTTACGTGTCCTAAGGGCTCGCTCCGGGTGTGTTACATGCCCGTCCTTCCGGTTCCTGCCCCTCTGTCATACTCTGTACTCGCCAGTCTCTTAGTCCGTCAGAGGGGTCTCCACGTGAAATGGAAATTTTACTTCATCCACTTCCTTTCCGATAATTGTTATTTTGTGGGGGTCCCTCCCCTGTATATGCCGGGGTTCTGACACTTAGATATATTTAGCTGGGCAGTGCTGGGGGTGGATGGCAGAAGTGCTGGATATATAAGTAAGACCAATATAAATACTGGGACCTATTATTACACCCCTTCCCCGCCTCCATCTAAGTGCTATGTACTATAATTACGTATTACGCTGGGCAGCACTGGGAGCCATTGGCAGAAGAGCTGGCTATAAGTAAGTGCACCGACTCTAGTACCCCAATTTGCCAGCTGAGTACTGTATAATGTGCTGGGCGGCGCTGGCGGTGGATGGCTGAAGAGCTGGCTATATGTAAATGCACGATGCTGGTATATACAGGGAAGCACCCCTCCTCCTCCCCCGCCAGCTGAGTACTGTATATTATGCTGGGCGGCGCTGGCGGTGGATGGCTGAAGAGCTGGCTATATGTAAATGCACGACGCTGGTATATACAGGGAAGCACCCCTCCCCCGCCAGCTGAGTACTGTATATTATGCTGGGCGGCGCTGGCAGTGGATGGCTGAAGAGCTTGGCTATATGTAAATGCACGATGCTGGTATATACAGGGAAGCACCCCTCCTCCTCCCCCGCCAGCTGAGTACTGTATATTATGCTGGGCGGCGCTGGCGGTGGATGGCTGAAGAGCTGGCTATATGTAAATGCACGACGCTGGTATATACAGGGAAGCACCCCTCCCCCGCCAGCTGAGTACTGTATATTATGCTGGGCGGCGCTGGCAGTGGATGGCTGAAGAGCTTGGCTATATGTAAATGCACGATGCTGGTATATACAGGGAAGCACCCCTCCTCCTCCCCCGCCAGCTGAGTACTGTATATTATGCTGGGCGGCGCTGGCGGTGGATGGCTGAAGAGCTGGCTATATGTAAATGCACGACGCTGGTATATACAGGGAAGCACCCCTCCCCTGCCAGCTGAGTACTGTATATTATGCTGGGCGGCGCTGGCAGTGGATGGCTGAAGAGCTTGGCTATATGTAAATGCACGATGCTGGTATATACAGGGAAGCACCCCTCCTCCTCCCCCGCCAGCTGAGTACTGTATATTATGCTGGGCGGCGCTGGCGGTGGATGGCTGAAGAGCTGGCTATATGTAAATGCACGATGCTAGTATATACAGGGAAGAACCCCTCCCCCGCCAGCTGAGTACTGTATATTATGCTGGGCGGCGCTGGCGGTGGATGGCTGAAGAGCTTGGTTATGTCTAAGTGCACGACGCTGGTATATACAGGGAAGCACCCCTCCTCCTCCCCCGCCAGCTGAGTACTGTATATTATGCTGGGCGGCGCTGGCGGTGGATGGCTGAAGAGCTGGCTATATGTAAATGCACGATGCTGGTATATACAGGGAAGAACCCCTCCCCCGCCAGCTGAGTACTGTATATTATGCTGGGCGGCGCTGGCGGTGGATGGCTGAAGAGCTTGGTTATGTGTAAGTGCACGACGCTGTTATATACAGGGAAGCACCCCTCCCCCGCCAGCTGAGTACTATATAAAATGCTAGGCAGCGCTGGCGGTGGATGGCTGAAGAGCTTGGCTATATGTAAATGCACGACGCTGGTATATACAGGGAAGCACCCCTCCCCCGCCAGCTGAGTACTATATAATATGCTGGGCGGCGCTGGCGGTGGATGGCTGAAGAGCTTGGCCCCCCAGCTGAGTACTGTATAGTATATTGAAATGTCTGAATTTTGCCTTATAGGTCAGCTGAAACAATTGTCCATCCTGAAGGTCGATCAGAACCGTCTGACCCAGCTGACAGAGTCCATTGGAGACTGCGAGAACCTGAGTGAGATTATACTGACCGAGAACCTGCTGACGGTGGGTGCCGCCTGTCATCTCTTACTGTGTTTCCCACCGGTCGTCCACTGCGTCGTCTTCTCTCCCCACCCCCCCAAGATCTTTATAGATAGTACTAAGTGTGAAAGCGCCTCCTGTGCCTCGCAGCATAACATGACCTGAACTTTAGCCTCTGTTTCATGGCATCGGTACGGCCGGATTTGTGGAGCCGTGCTATGTACGTAACCTGCCGCTGGTCTGCTGGTGTCAGGTCTCATTAGTGCAGGTTACAGTACAGGGGCTTCTCGGCGGACTCTCCTCACAGTAGTGTAGACGCCACCGTTCTTTATATGTTTTCAGGGTAGATAAATAAATCCACGTATCAGGCTCTGCGGGATGAATTGCTTTTAATGTCGCAACACAATTTTCCCCAAACACCACACACAGAAAAATTCACCTGAATACTGGAGCCTGAATAAAAGCCTAATTACAGTGTGAAGTTAATGTTACACATACTAATATCCTGCCCCTCTCTTTGCAGTAAATGCAATCTCTATACTAGCTGTTAGTATGGGCCATAGCTCCTGTGAGAAGATCACGTGATCACTCTCAGCCAATGTAATGGAACCTGGCAGGATAATGATGTCACTGAAGGTTTCTCAGGAGCGCACTGAGCATGCCCCTGCCAGTATGTGGTCACTTGCTCATTAGTACTCACCAATATTCATAGTTGTCCCGAATTTGGTTTACTCAGCATTTAAACATGTGAAAGGTGTACAGCTGTAACGCACGTCTGGTTATATGTTATCTGTGCAGATGACGGGTTCGCTGTAATGGTGTGTTGATGTAAAATTAGACATTATACAGGTTACTGAAGTTTTCTGCAGGTTTTAACTTTTTGTTTCATCCCCGCTTCCAGTTTCTCCCCAAATCCATGGGAAATCTGACCAAACTGACCAATCTGAATGTGGATCGGAACCGGCTGCTGTCTCTGCCCAGCGAGATCGGGGGGTGTGCCAGCCTCAACATGCTGTGTCTGCGGGATAACCAGCTGAGCGCTCTCCCGCCGGAGCTGGCTAATGCCACTGAGCTCCATGTGCTGGACGTCGCTGGTAACAGGTAACGGGACGATGTCTAGAATGTCCAAATGGACTAAATCTGCCGGCCGGTGCAGATTGCGGGGAGGTTACTCTATTCCCTGAGTAACCCAAACCGGCTTACGTGGCTTCTCCTGGGGTATATTCCCTCTCACTCCTCCCACTGTGTCGCCGGAGGGTAAATCCCTGCAATCACCAGGTTCCTACACCCGCACCTGGAATTGCTTACTTGTGGTTATGCTGCTGCAACACCTCCTGGCTGGCGAAGGCTTATTCCGCACTAGTGCTGCGCGTGGTAGCGGGCAGAGGGTGTAAGCTTGTGACACTGGACTTGGCCTGAGGACAGTCGGAGAACAGATAAGTGTTTTGCGCTTATGCGGCAGTCACAGGTTACAAGCAGATGCAGGGGCCTTAGAAGGAGACAGTGGATTATTTGCGCCAGTGAAGTGACGGCTTACCCCTAGTTGTTGGAAGTTTAGATGATGCACATACTCAGCACTCAGAGCCCATCTTTCTGCAATTCTGGCACAGAATACAACAGGGACTAATCCAGCACCGGCCCCTTTAACCAATCCAGGGGGGATGTATACACGGTTGTTCTCCCTTCTGTGCACCAGGCTGTCTGTGGAGAAAGTTCAGCTCTTTGCCAGTCCCGGGCAATCTGTAAGTCCAGGGGTGTGATCTGTCCCAAAGAATACTCCCATGATCTCTGTTCAACGGGCTGGCATCTGCCCGTACGGGCTCCAGAGGTAGGCGGCACTGTGGCAGCAGTCTCCCTGCCCCCCCATGTCTGGCTCTAAGGGCTCCAGTGCATCAGTTTGTAATCCCCAAGTTCTCCCCCTGTGATAATCCAAACTCAGGAGGCTGCAGGTGACGTCCCCTCACTGACCGTAGCTGTCAGGGGAAGGGAACACACACCTTTATAGACCATTCTCCCACCGCGTCTCTGACCATCGCCCGTTGGATGCAGCAACAGCAGACTTTATACGTCCATAGCCAAAACCTTGTGATTAGTACATTAATATATCTGGGACGTAGTGTCGTGGTGGGCGGATGTATGGCGGGAGGTTAGCTGTGGTTATTCGGGATGTGCATATTACCCGCCGTGGGGCCTGGTGATATAGTTTTCTGTACCCCAGCAGTGGGCATCACTGTGGGAAGGTGTAAATGATGTATGGTGCCATCTGTGTGTCTGGGTGCAGTTATAGCCTCTCTATTGTCTGCCTTCCCCAGACTTCTGAACCTGCCCTTTGCTCTGACAAACCTGAACCTGAAGGCTCTGTGGTTGGCGGAGAACCAGTCCCAGCCTATGCTGAAATTCCAGACTGAAGACGATGAGAAAACCGGATCCAAAGTACTGACCTGTTACCTCCTGCCCCAGCAGCCGTCTCCGAGCATCGGTACGACACTGAACGGTGCCGACGTATCACTTACACTAGATGGACAAATAATCCTAAAACAATATGGCGGTGACTCCTAGTCTGTCCAGCGCTGACTCCAATTCTCCAAAAGTGGTCATCTAAGCGGCCCAGGCTTGTATTTTGGGTGCTCCTTATTTGGGCCATGTATATTTTTATCGGGCTCTTTCATTAATAGCTATGCATTAGAAATAGGTATTAGGAGCTGGAGCTAACGATTGACTGTCATCATTCATAGGGACTGAGGGCCTGATTCAGAGCCGGACGCTATTTGCGCTCGCTCGTTCAGAAAAAGGGGCCGGCTATTTAAATTGAGTGCTCGCTCTTTGCGGTCTGTTGACGCCTCTATGTCTGAGCGAGCGAACGAAACATGCGCTCGCTATTTTGTAAAGACGACCCCTGGCCGCTCGCATCCTACGTCATCTCCGCTATTTATTTGATTAATCGAGTACATCGAAAGGCATCTGAACTGCTCGCAGTGTTTGTGGTTGGATTTTCCTACCGCAATCATGCGAACAGTTCAGGCTAAGAAACAACCAAGTGACGTGGTCGATGACGCTGCTTTGTTAACTATGCACACCCTTAAAACGGCTGTTTTGGCACGCCTGCGTTCGGATCTCCACTCCCCGTTTTCAAGTACCTTCCCCTGTTACCATCCACAAACGCCTCATCCTGTCACTCAAATTAGCAGGCACTTGATATTTTGCAAGCGCTCCATTTCCGACCGCAATGACTGGTTGGCGCATGCGCATTACGACCCATACGCATGCACAGATGTGCGAAAATCGCTCGGAGCGAACGAGCGGCCGCTTACGAGCGGCTCTGAATCAGGCCCTGAGTGTAGGGATTTAGGGCCTGATCGCAATGCAGCTGCAAAAATCTGCTAATGCCTGTCACAGCACAGCCAGCATAGAGACGCTCACTACTGCTTTCTCACATCTGTAATACCTCACAGTCCTGTGTTTACATCTGTAACATCAGCCACAGCTCAGCCAGCATAGAGACATCCACTACTGCTATCTCACATCTGTAATACCTCACAGTCCTGTGTATACATCTGTAACATCAGCCACAGCACAGCCAGCATAGAGACACCCACTACTGCTATCTCACATCTGTAATACCTCACAGTCCTGTGTATACATCTGTAACATCAGCCACAGCTCAGCCAGCATAGAGACGCCCACCACTGCTATCTCACATCTGTAATACCTCACAGTCCTGTGTATACATCTGTAACATCAGCCACAGCACAGCCAGCATAGAAACACCCACTACTGCTATCTCACATCTGTAATACCTCACAGTCCTGTGTATACATCTGTAACATCAGCCACAGCTCAGCCAGCATAGACACCCACTACTGCTATCTCACATCTGTAATACCTCACAGTCCTGTGTATACATCTGTAACATCAGCCACAGCTCAGCCAGCATAGAGACACCCACTACTGCTATCTCACATCTGTAATACCTCACAGTCCTGTGTATACATCTGTAACATCAGCCACAGCCCAACCAGCATAGAGACACCCAATACTGCTATCTCACATCTGTAATACCTCACAGTCCTGTGTATACATCTGTAACATCAGCCACAGCACAGCCAGCATAGAGACACCCACTACTGCTATCTCACATCCGTAATACCTCACAGTCCTGTGTATACATCAGTAACATCAGCCACAGCACAGCCAGCATAGAGACACCCACTACTGCTATCTCACATCTGTAATACCTCACAGTCCTCTGTATACATCTGTAACATCAGCCACAGCACAGCCAGCATAGAGACACCCACTACTGCTATCTCACATCTGTAATACCTCATAGTCCTGTGTATACATCTGTAACATCAGCACAGCACAGCCAGCATAGAGACACCCACTACTGCTATCTCACATCTGTAATACCTCACAGTCCTGTGTATACATCTGTAACATCAGCCACAGCCCAACCAGCATAGAGACACCCAATACTGCTATCTCACATCTGTAATACCTCACAGTCCTGTGTATACATCAGTAACATCAGCCACAGCTCAGGCAGCATAGAGACGCCCACTACTGCTATCTCACATCCGTAATACCTCACAGTCCTGTGTATACATCTGTAACATCAGCCACAGCACAGCCAGCATAGAGACACCCACTACTGTTATCTCACATCTGTAATACCTCACAGTCCTGTGTATACATCTGTAACATCAGCCACAGCACAGCCAGCATAGAGACGCCCACTGCTGCTATCTCATATCTGTAATACCTCACAGTCCTGTGTATACATCTGTAACATCAGCCACCGCTCAGCCAGCATAGAGACACCCACTACTGCTATCTCACATCTGTAATACCTCACAGTCCTGTGTATACATCAGTAACATCAGCCACAGCTCAGCCAGCATAGACACCACTACTGCTATCTCACATCTGTAATACCTCACAGTCCTGCGTATACATCAGTAACATCAGCCACAGCTCAGCCAGCATAGAGACACCCACTACTGCTATCTCACATCTGTAATACCTCACAGTCCTGCGTATACATCAGTAACATCAGCCACAGCACAGCCAGCATAGAGACACCCACTACTGCTATCTCACATCTGTAATACCTCACAGTCCTGTGTATACATCTGTAACATCAGCCACAGCTCAGCCAGCATAGAGACACCCACTACTGCTATCTCACATCTGTAATACCTCACAGTCCTGTGTATACATCTGTAACATCAGACACAGCACAGCCAGCATAGAGACCCCACTACTGCTATCTCACATCTGTAATACATCCCAGTCCTGTGTATACATCTGTAACATCAGACACAGCTCAGCCAGTATAGAGACACCCACTACTGCTATCTCACATCTGTAATACCTCACTGTCCTGTGTATACATCTGTAACATCAGCCACAGCACAGCCAGCATAGAGACACCCACTACTGCTACCTCACATCTGTAATACCTCACAGTCCTGTGTATACATCTGTAACATCAGCCACAGCTCAGCCAGCATAGAGACACCCACTACTACTATCTCACATCTGTAATACCTCACAGTCCTGTGTATACATCTGTAACATCAGCCACAGCACAGCCAGCATAGAGACACCCACTACTGCTATCTCACATCTGTAATACCTCACAGTCCTGTGTATACATCTGTAACATCAGCCACAGCTCACCCAGCATAGAGACACCCACTACTGCTATCTCACATCTGTAATACCTCAGTCCTGTGTATACATCTGTAACATCAGCCACAGCTCAGCCAGCATAGAGACACCCACTACTGCTATCTCACATCTGTAATACCTCACAGTCCTGTGTATACATCTGTAACATCAGCCACAGCACAGCCAGCATAGAGAGGCCCACTACTGCTATCTCACATCTGTAATACCTCACAGTCCTGTGTATACATCTGTAACATCAGCCACAGCACAGCCAGCATAGACACCCACTACTGCTATCTCACATCTGTAATGCCTCACAGTCCTGTGTATACATCTGTACCATCAGCCACAGTTCAGCCAGCTTAGAGACGCCCACTACTGCTATCTCACATCTGTAATACCTCACACTCCTGTGTATACATCTCTAACATCAGCCACAGCACAGCCAGCATAGAGACACCCACTACTGCTATCTCACATCTGTAATACCTCACAGTCCTGTGTATACATCTGTAACATCAGCCACAGCACAGCCAGCATAGAGACACCCACTACTGCTATCTCACATCTGTAATACCTCACAGTCCTGTGTATACATCTGTAACATCAGCCACAGCACAGACAGCATAGAGACACCCACTACTGCTATCTCACATCTGTAATACCTCACAGTCCTGTGTATACATCTGTAACATCAGCCACAGCTCAGCCAGCATAGAGACGCCCACTACTGCTATCTCACATCTGTAATACCTCACAGTCCTGTGTATACATCTGTAACATCAGCCACAGCTCAGCCAGCATAGAGACGCCCACTACTGCTATCTCACATCTGTAATACCTCACAGTCCTGTGTATACATCTGTAACATCAGCCACAGCACAGCCAGCATAGAGACACCCACTACTACTATCTCACATCTGTAATACCTCACAGTCCTGTGTATACATCTGTAACATCAGCCACAGCACTGCCAGCATAGAGACACCCACTACTGCTATCTCACATCTGTAATACCTCACAGTCCTGTGTATACATCTGTAACATCAGTCACAGCACAGCCAGCATAGACACCCACTACTGCTATCTCACATCTGTAATACCTCACAGTCCTGTGTATACATCTGTAACATCAGCCACAGCACAGCCAGCATAGAGACACCCACTACTGCTATCTCACATCTGTAATACCTCACAGTCCTGCGTATACATCTGTAACATCAGCCACAGCACAGCCAGCATAGAGACACCACTACTGCTATCTCACATCTGTAATACCTCACAGTCCTGTGTATACATCTGTAACATCAGTCACAGCACAGCCAGCATAGACACCCACTACTGCTATCTCACTTCTGTAATACCTCACAGTCCTGTGTATACATCTGTAACATCAGCCACAGCTCAGCCAGCATAGAGACGCCCACTACTGCTATCTCACATCTGTAACACCTCACAGTCCTGTGTATACATCAGTAACATCAGCCACAGCACAGCCAGCATAGAGACACCCACTACTGCTATCTCACATCCGTAATACCTCACAGTCCTGTGTATACTTTTGTAACATCGGAGAACATCGGCCCGTCACGCACAATTACAGCAGGTCTGACCCGTCGCAGAAATTGCTCGTTGCACGCAGTGAGTGCTTATGCTGTGTAGGCAATTGCAGTGGCTAATTTATGCATGCCTTTGCAACAGCGTTCAAACAGACAGACACGCCTGTTTTTCTGCAACCACTCCCCCATCACCACCCCCAAACGCTCACTGCATGTCACTCACGCTGTGATGGATTCCAATCTGTGTGTGTAATCGCAGTGCGATCGCAGCACACTCAATGCGGTGCATGCGCAGTACACAACAATCGGCCGATCTGCGTACGTGGCTGCAATTGCGAACTGTGCTTTGTGAGGTACAAAGTGTCATGTGCGTAGGGATCAGGATTAAGGATTGGCCATAGTAGGGATTGGGTAACGTATTGGGTGCCCCAGTAGGGAATGGGATTGAGTTGTTTTACGATCCCTGTTGTGCCACTTTCCTGTCCTCAATCCATGTGCGATTAGACCCTATTAGGGCTGGGGTATGGGCTTCTGATTGGGGCTTGTAGAGGGCTGATTGATGATGTGGGTTTACGGTCACCTATTACTTTGTACCTACCTGAGTGACCTTGTGAGTAGATGAAGTTCGGTAGAAATGTTACTGCCAAACAAACATTCCCAATCTCCTATCTCTGCTCCAGTCTCTAACCACAAGCCACTTTTTAATACACTTAAACTGCTTCTTACCCCTCCGTCACCCAACCCACCTTCTACTATCTGTGCACAAGATTTTGCTTCCTATTTTAAGGACAAGATTGATAATATCCGAAATGAAATGGTATATTCTTCCTCAGTTAGTGACCTGCTCAATTCCCTACCTGAACCCTCTGGCACATTCTCTTCATATGACCTCTCAAACGAAGATGATGTATATACACCCTTCTCATCCTCCTACTCTATTACCTCTCCTCTAGATCCTATACCCTCACAAATCAGTAAAGCTCTGTCTCCTGCGCTCATCCCAACCCTAACTAAAATCTGTAATCTCTCTCTCTCTACTGGCATCTTTCCATCACTGTACAAGCATGCAGTGATTACTCCCATTCTGAAAAAAACTAAATTCTGACCCTAACACTCTCTCAAATTACCGTCCTATCTCCCAGCTCCCATGCCCCTCCATGCTACTTGAGAGACTTGTCTACACTCGCCTCGCACACTTGCTTAAGTCACACAACTTATTGGACCCACTTCAGTCTGGCTTTCGTTCCCAGCTCTCCACAGAGACAGCACTGACTAAGGTAGTAAATGATCTGGTCACTGCCGAGGCTAAAGGCCATTACTCACTCCTAATTCTTCTAGATCTCTCTGCTGTATGTGACACTGTTGACCACTCTCTTCTCATACAAACACTACAATCCCTAGGTCTTAAGGACACAGCTATTTCTTGGTTCTCTTCCTACCTATCTGATCGCTCTTTTACTGTTCGTTTTTCTGGCTCTGCCTCCTCTTCACTAGCTCTATCAGTTGGAGACCGCAAGGCTCTGTCTTAGGTCCTTTACTATTCTCAATCTATACCACGTCTCTTGGCAAACTAATCCGCTCTTTTGGATTTCAGTACCATCTGTATGCGGATGACACTCAAATCTACCTATCCGCCCCAGATTTATCACCATCTGTACTGGTCCGTGTCACTGAATGTATTTCTGCCATTTCATCTTGGATGTCATCTCGCCACCTGAAACTTAATATTTCTAAAACAGAATTAATTATATTTCCACCGACCAATAACAGTTACCAACCTGATCTCTCTCTTACTGTTGATAACTCAACAATCCACCCCACAAGCTCGCTGCCTTGGTGTCACCCTCGACTCTGAACTGTCCTTTATTCCCCACATTCAATCTGTCTCAAAATCATGTTACATACATCTAAAAAAACATATCCAAAATTCTGCCATATCTCACACAAGACACTGCAAAAACTCTAATCCATGCACTTATTATTTCCCGCATTGACTATAGCAATAGTCTCCTTACTGGTCTTCCCAAAAACAGGCTATCACCATTACAATCCATCTGTTTTCTACCGTATTCAATACAAAATAATCTTACACATAAGGCCATTAACCAAACCACACCAACATAATTCTCAAAATATCTCCCAACCCGACCTCACCGCTCAGCACAAGATCTGCGTCTCTCATCCCCATGCATTACTTGCTCCCATTCTTGGTTACAGGACTTTCTTCAGGCTGTACCCACTCTATGGAATGCCTTACCACGCACAATACGACTTTCCTCTAGTCTCCAATCCTTCAAGCGTTCCCTGAAAACTCACTTCTTCATTTTCCAGAACTGACCACATAACCCTCATAGCTTCCATGTCTAATTACATCCCCTCTCACACTCCACACATAACCCTCATAGCTTCCATGTCTTATTACATCCCCTCTCACACTCCACACATAACCCTCATAGCTTCCATGTCTTATTACATCCCCTCTCACAGTCCACACATAACCCTCATAGCTTCCATGTCTTATTACATCCCCTCTCACAGTCCACACATAACCCTCATAGCTTCCATGTCTTATTACATCCCCTCTCACACTCCACACATAACCCTCATAGCTTCCATGTCTTATTACATCCCCTCTCACAGTCCACACATAACCCTCATAGCTTCCATGTCTTATTACATCCCCTCTCACACTCCACACATAACCCTCATAGCTTCCATGTCTTATTACATCCCCTCTCACACTCCACACATAACCCTCATAGCTTTCATGTCTTATTACATCCCCTCTCACACTCCACACATAACCCTCATAGCTTTCATGTCTTATTACATCCCCTCTCACAGTCCA
This sequence comes from Taudactylus pleione, assembly GCA_031769625.1. Taxonomy (NCBI): domain Eukaryota; kingdom Metazoa; phylum Chordata; class Amphibia; order Anura; family Myobatrachidae; genus Taudactylus; species Taudactylus pleione. Next base: position 207,121 of record JAUIMM010000905.1, read on the forward strand.
CACATAACCCTCATAGCTTCCATGTCTTATTACATCCCCTCTCACAGTCCACACATAACCCTCATAGCTTCCATGTCTTATTACATCCCCTCTCACACTCCACACATAACCCTCATAGCTTCCATGTCTTATTACATCCCCTCTCACAGTCCACACATAACCCTCATAGATTCCATGTCTTATTACATCCCTGCTCACAGTCCACACATTACCCTCATAGCTTCCATGTCTTATTACATCCCCTCACAGTCCACACATAACCCTCATAGCTTCCATGTCTTATTACATCCCCTCTCACAGTCCACACATAACCCTCATAGCTTCCACGTCTTATTACATCCCCTCTCACAGTCCACACATAACCCTCATAGCTTCCACGTCTTATTACATCCCCCTATCGCGGTCCACACACAACCCTCATAGCTTCCATGTCTTATTACATCCCCTCTCACGGTCCACACATAACCCTCATAGCTTCCATGTCTTATTACATCCCCTCACAGTCCACACATAACCCTCATAGCTTCCATGTCTAATTACATCTCCTCTCACAGTCCACACATAACCCTCATAGCTTCCATGTCTTATTACATCCCCTCTCACGGTCCACACATAACCCTCATAGCTTCCATGTCTTATTACATCCCCTCACAGTCCACACATAACCCTCATAGCTTCCATGTCTAATTACATCTCCTCTCACAGTCCACACATAACCCTCATAGCTTCCATGTCTTATTACATCCCCTCTCACGGTCCACACATAACCCTCATAGCTTCCATGTCTTATTACATCCCCTCTCACGGTCCACACATAACCCTCATAGCTTCCATGTCTTATTACATCCCCTCTCACGGTCCACACACAACCCTCATAGCTTCCATGTCTTATTACATCCCCTCTCACAGTCCACACATAACCCTCATAGCTTCCATGTCTTATTACATCCCCTCTCACACTCCACACATAACCCTCATAGCTTCCACGTCTTATTACATCCCCTCTCACACTCCACATATAACCCTCATAGCTTCCACGTCTTATTACATCCCCCTATCACAGCCCACACATAACCCTCATAGCTTCCATGTCTTATTACATCCCCTCTCACAGTCCACACATAACCCTCATAGCTTCCATGTCTTATTACATCCCCTCTCACAGTCCACACATAACCCTCATAGCTTCCACGTCTTATTACATCCCCTCTCACAGTCCACACATAACCCTCATAGCTTCCACGTCTTATTACATCCCCCTATCGCGGTCCACACACAACCCTCATAGCTTCCATGTCTTATTACATCCCCTCTCACGGTCCACACATAACCCTCATAGCTTCCATGTCTTATTACATCCCCTCACAGTCCACACATAACCCTCATAGCTTCCATGTCTAATTACATCTCCTCTCACGGTCCACACATAACCCTCATAGCTTCCATGTCTTATTACATCCCCTCTCACGGTCCACACATAACCCTCATAGCTTCCATGTCTTATTACATCCCCTCTCACGGTCCACACACAACCCTCATAGCTTCCATGTCTTATTACATCCCCTCTCACAGTCCACACATAACCCTCATAGCTTCCATGTCTTATTACATCCCCTCTCACACTCCACACATAACCCTCATAGCTTCCACGTCTTATTACATCCCCTCTCACACTCCACATATAACCCTCATAGCTTCCACGTCTTATTACATCCCCCTATCACAGCCCACACATAACCCTCATAGCTTCCATGTCTTATTACATCCCCTCTCACAGTCCACACATAACCCTCATAGCTTCCACGTCTTATTACATCCCCTCTCACACTCCACACATAACCCTCATAGCTTCCATGTCTTATTACATCCCCCTCTCACAGTCCACACATAACCCTCATAGCTTCCACGTCTTATTACATCCCCTCTCACACTCCACACATAACCCTCATAGCTTCCACGTCTTATTACATCCCCCTCTCACAGTCCACACATAACCTTCATAGCTTCCACGTCTTATTACATCCCCTCTCACAGTCCACACATAACCCTCATAGCTTCCATGTCTTATTACATCCCCTCTCACAGTCCACACATAACCTTCATAGCTTCCACGTCTTATTACATCCCCTCTCACAGTCCACACATAACCCTTATAGCTTCCATGTCTTATTACATCCCCCTCTCACAGTCCACACATAACCTTCATAGCTTCCACGTCTTATTACATCCCCTCTCACAGTCCACACATAACCCTCATAGCTTCCACGTCTTATTACATCCCCTCTCACAGTCCACACATAACCTTCATAGCTTCCACGTCTTATTACATCCCCTCTCACAGTCCACACATAACCCTCATAGCTTCCACGTCTTATTACATCCCCTCTCACGGTCCACACATAACCCTCATAGCTTCCACGTCTTATTACATCCCCTCTCACAGTCCACACATAACCCTCATAGCTTCCACGTCTTATTACATCCCCTCTCACAGTCCACACATAACCCTCATAGCTTCCACGTCTTATTACATCCCCTCTCACAGTCCACACATAACCCTCATAGCTTCCACGTCTTATTACATCCCCTCTCACAGTCCACACATAACCCTCATAGCTTCCACGTCTTATTACATCCCCTCTCACAGTCCACACATAACCCTTATAGCTTCCATGTCTTATTACATCCCCCTCTCACAGTCCACACATAACCTTCATAGCTTCCACGTCTTATTACATCCCCTCTCACAGTCCACACATAACCCTCATAGCTTCCACGTCTTATTACATCCCCTCTCACAGTCCACACATAACCTTCATAGCTTCCACGTCTTATTACATCCCCTCTCACAGTCCACACATAACCCTCATAGCTTCCATGTCTAATTACATCCCCTCTCACAGTCCACACATAACCTTCATAGCTTCCATGTCTTATTACATCCCCTCTCACAGTCCACACATAACCTTCATAGCTTCCACGTCTTATTACATCCCCTCTCACAGTCCACACATAACCCTCATAGCTTCCATGTCTTATTACATCCCCTCTCACAGTCCACACATAACCTTCATAGCTTCCACGTCTTATTACATCCCCTCTCACAGTCCACACATAACCCTCATAGCTTCCACGTCTTATTACATCCCCTCTCACAGTCCACACATAACCTTCATAGCTTCCACGTCTTATTACATCCCCTCTCACAGTCCACACATAACCCTCATAGCTTCCATGTCTAATTACATCCCCTCTCACAGTCCACACATAACCCTTATAGCTTCCATGTCTTATTACATCCCCCTCTCACAGTCCACACATAACCTTCATAGCTTCCACGTCTTATTACATCCCCTCTCACAGTCCACACATAACCCTCATAGCTTCCACGTCTTATTACATCCCCTCTCACAGTCCACACATAACCTTCATAGCTTCCACGTCTTATTACATCCCCTCTCACAGTCCACACATAACCCTCATAGCTTCCACGTCTTATTACATCCCCTCTCACGGTCCACACATAACCCTCATAGCTTCCACGTCTTATTACATCCCCTCTCACAGTCCACACATAACCCTCATAGCTTCCACGTCTTATTACATCCCCTCTCACAGTCCACACATAACCCTCATAGCTTCCACGTCTTATTACATCCCCTCTCACAGTCCACACATAACCCTCATAGCTTCCACGTCTTATTACATCCCCTCTCACAGTCCACACATAACCCTCATAGCTTCCACGTCTTATTACATCCCCTCTCACAGTCCACACATAACCCTTATAGCTTCCATGTCTTATTACATCCCCCTCTCACAGTCCACACATAACCTTCATAGCTTCCACGTCTTATTACATCCCCTCTCACAGTCCACACATAACCCTCATAGCTTCCACGTCTTATTACATCCCCTCTCACAGTCCACACATAACCTTCATAGCTTCCACGTCTTATTACATCCCCTCTCACAGTCCACACATAACCCTCATAGCTTCCATGTCTAATTACATCCCCTCTCACAGTCCACACATAACCTTCATAGCTTCCATGTCTTATTACATCCCCTCTCACAGTCCACACATAACCTTCATAGCTTCCACGTCTTATTACATCCCCTCTCACAGTCCACACATAACCCTCATAGCTTCCACGTCTTATTACATCCCCTCTCACAGTCCACACATAACCCTCATAGCTTCCACGTCTTATTACATCCCCTCTCACAGTCCACACATAACCCTCATAGCTTCCACGTCTTATTACATCCCCTCTCACAGTCCACACATAACCCTCATAGCTTCCACGTCTTATTACATCCCCTCTCACAGTCCACACATAACCCTTATAGCTTCCATGTCTTATTACATCCCCCTCTCACAGTCCACACATAACCTTCATAGCTTCCACGTCTTATTACATCCCCTCTCACAGTCCACACATAACCCTCATAGCTTCCACGTCTTATTACATCCCCTCTCACAGTCCACACATAACCTTCATAGCTTCCACGTCTTATTACATCCCCTCTCACAGTCCACACATAACCCTCATAGCTTCCATGTCTAATTACATCCCCTCTCACAGTCCACACATAACCTTCATAGCTTCCATGTCTTATTACATCCCCTCTCACAGTCCACACATAACCTTCATAGCTTCCACGTCTTATTACATCCCCTCTCACAGTCCACACATAACCCTCATAGCTTCCATGTCTTATTACATCCCCTCTCACAGTCCACACATAACCTTCATAGCTTCCACGTCTTATTACATCCCCTCTCACAGTCCACACATAACCCTCATAGCTTCCACGTCTTATTACATCCCCTCTCACAGTCCACACATAACCTTCATAGCTTCCACGTCTTATTACATCCCCTCTCACAGTCCACACATAACCCTCATAGCTTCCATGTCTAATTACATCCCCTCTCACAGTCCACACATAACCCTTATAGCTTCCATGTCTTATTACATCCCCCTCTCACAGTCCACACATAACCTTCATAGCTTCCACGTCTTATTACATCCCCTCTCACAGTCCACACATAACCCTCATAGCTTCCACGTCTTATTACATCCCCTCTCACAGTCCACACATAACCTTCATAGCTTCCACGTCTTATTACATCCCCTCTCACAGTCCACACATAACCCTCATAGCTTCCATGTCTAATTACATCCCCTCTCACAGTCCACACATAACCCTCATAGCTTCCACGTCTTATTACATCCCCTCTCTCAGTCCACACATAACCCTCATAGCTTCCACGTCTTATTACATCCCCTCTCACAGTCCACACATAACCCTTATAGCTTCCATGTCTTATTACATCCCCCTCTCACAGTCCACACATAACCTTCATAGCTTCCACGTCTTATTACATCCCCTCTCACAGTCCACACATAACCCTCATAGCTTCCATGTCTAATTACATCCCCTCTCACAGTCCACACATAACCTTCATAGCTTCCATGTCTTATTACATCCCCTCTCACAGTCCACACATAACCTTCATAGCTTCCACGTCTTATTACATCCCCTCTCACAGTCCACACATAACCCTCATAGCTTCCACGTCTTATTACATCCCCTCTCACAGTCCACACATAACCTTCATAGCTTCCATGTCTAATTACATCCCCTCTCACAGTCCACACATAACCTTCATAGCTTCCATGTCTTATTACATCCCCTCTCACAGTCCACACATAACCTTCATAGCTTCCACGTCTTATTACATCCCCTCTCACAGTCCACACATAACCCTCATAGCTTCCATGTCTTATTACATCCCCTCTCACAGTCCACACATAACCTTCATAGCTTCCACGTCTTATTACATCCCCTCTCACAGTCCACACATAACCCTTATAGCTTCCATGTCTTATTACATCCCCCTCTCACAGTCCACACATAACCTTCATAGCTTCCACGTCTTATTACATCCCCTCTCACAGTCCACACATAACCCTCATAGCTTCCACGTCTTATTACATCCCCTCTCACAGTCCACACATAACCTTCATAGCTTCCACGTCTTATTACATCCCCTCTCACAGTCCACACATAACCCTCATAGCTTCCACGTCTTATTACATCCCCTCTCACGGTCCACACATAACCCTCATAGCTTCCACGTCTTATTACATCCCCTCTCACAGTCCACACATAACCCTCATAGCTTCCACGTCTTATTACATCCCCTCTCACAGTCCACACATAACCCTCATAGCTTCCACGTCTTATTACATCCCCTCTCACAGTCCACACATAACCCTCATAGCTTCCACGTCTTATTACATCCCCTCTCACAGTCCACACATAACCCTCATAGCTTCCACGTCTTATTACATCCCCTCTCACAGTCCACACATAACCCTTATAGCTTCCATGTCTTATTACATCCCCCTCTCACAGTCCACACATAACCTTCATAGCTTCCACGTCTTATTACATCCCCTCTCACAGTCCACACATAACCCTCATAGCTTCCACGTCTTATTACATCCCCTCTCACAGTCCACACATAACCTTCATAGCTTCCACGTCTTATTACATCCCCTCTCACAGTCCACACATAACCCTCATAGCTTCCATGTCTTATTACATCCCCTCTCACAGTCCACACATAACCCTTATAGCTTCCATGTCTTATTACATCCCCCTCTCACAGTCCACACATAACCTTCATAGCTTCCACGTCTTATTACATCCCCTCTCACAGTCCACACATAACCCTCATAGCTTCCATGTCTAATTACATCCCCTCTCACAGTCCACACATAACCTTCATAGCTTCCATGTCTTATTACATCCCCTCTCACAGTCCACACATAACCTTCATAGCTTCCACGTCTTATTACATCCCCTCTCACAGTCCACACATAACCCTCATAGCTTCCACGTCTTATTACATCCCCTCTCACAGTCCACACATAACCTTCATAGCTTCCATGTCTAATTACATCCCCTCTCACAGTCCACACATAACCTTCATAGCTTCCATGTCTTATTACATCCCCTCTCACAGTCCACACATAACCTTCATAGCTTCCACGTCTTATTACATCCCCTCTCACAGTCCACACATAACCCTCATAGCTTCCATGTCTTATTACATCCCCTCTCACAGTCCACACATAACCTTCATAGCTTCCACGTCTTATTACATCCCCTCTCACAGTCCACACATAACCCTTATAGCTTCCATGTCTTATTACATCCCCCTCTCACAGTCCACACATAACCTTCATAGCTTCCACGTCTTATTACATCCCCTCTCACAGTCCACACATAACCTTCATAGCTTCCACGTCTTATTACATCCCCTCTCACAGTCCACACATAACCCTCATAGCTTCCACGTCTTATTACATCCCCTCTCACAGTCCACACATAACCTTCATAGCTTCCACGTCTTATTACATCCCCTCTCACAGTCCACACATAACCCTCATAGCTTCCACGTCTTATTACATCCCCTCTCACGGTCCACACATAACCCTCATAGCTTCCACGTCTTATTACATCCCCTCTCACGGTCCACACATAACCCTCATAGCTTCCACGTCTTATTACATCCCCTCTCACAGTCCACACATAACCCTCATAGCTTCCACGTCTTATTACATCCCCTCTCACAGTCCACACATAACCCTTATAGCTTCCATGTCTTATTACATCCCCCTCTCACAGTCCACACATAACCTTCATAGCTTCCACGTCTTATTACATCCCCTCTCACGGTCCACACATAACCCTCATAGCTTCCACGTCTTATTACATCCCCTCTCACAGTCCACACATAACCTTCATAGCTTCCACGTCTTATTACATCCCCTCTCACAGTCCACACATAACCCTCATAGCTTCCATGTCTAATTACATCCCCTCTCACAGTCCACACATAACCTTCATAGCTTCCATGTCTTATTACATCCCCTCTCACAGTCCACACATAACCTTCATAGCTTCCACGTCTTATTACATCCCCTCTCACAGTCCACACATAACCCTCATAGCTTCCATGTCTTATTACATCCCCTCTCACAGTCCACACATAACCTTCATAGCTTCCATGTCTTATTACATCCCCTCTCACAGTCCACACATAACCCTCATAGCTTCCATGTCTTATTACATCCCCTCTCACAGTCCACACATAACCCTCATAGCTTCCACGTCTTATTACATCCCCTCTCACGGTCCACACATAACCCTCATAGCTTCCATGTCTTATTACATCCCCTCTCACGGTCCACACATAACCCTCATAGCTTCTATGTCTTATTACATCCCCCTATCACAGTCCACACATAACCCTCATAGCTTCCATGTCTTATTACATCCCCCTATCACAGTCCACACATAACCCTCATAGCTTCCATGTCTTATTACATCCCCTCTCACACTCCACACATAACCCTCATAGCTTCCATGTCTTATTACATCCCCTCTCACGGTCCACACATAACCCTCATAGCTTCTATGTCTTATTACATCCCCCTATCACAGTCCACACATAACCCTCATAGCTTCCATGTCTTATTACATCCCCCTATCACAGTCCACACATAACCCTCATAGCTTCCACGTCTTATTACATCCCCTCTCACACTCCACACATAACCCTCATAGCTTCCACGTCTTATTACATCCCCTCTCACGGTCCACACATAACCCTCATAGCTTCCACGTCTTATTACATCCCCTCTCACAGTCCACACATAACCCTCATAGCTTCCACGTCTTATTACATCCCCTCTCACAGTCCACACATAACCCTCATAGCTTCCACGTCTTATTACATCCCCTCTCACAGTCCACACATAACCCTCATAGCTTCCACGTCTTATTACATCCCCTCTCACAGTCCACACATAACCCTCATAGCTTCCACGTCTTATTACATCCCCTCTCACAGTCCACACATAACCCTTATAGCTTCCATGTCTTATTACATCCCCCTCTCACAGTCCACACATAACCTTCATAGCTTCCACGTCTTATTACATCCCCTCTCACAGTCCACACATAACCCTCATAGCTTCCACGTCTTATTACATCCCCTCTCACAGTCCACACATAACCTTCATAGCTTGCACGTCTTATTACATCCCCTCTCACAGTCCACACATAACCCTCATAGCTTCCACGTCTTATTACATCCCCCTCTCACAGTCCACACATAACCCTCATAGCTTCCACGTCTTATTACATCCCCCTCTCACAGTCCACACATAACCTTCATAGCTTCCATGTCTTATTACATCCCCTCTCACGGTCCACACATAACCCTCATAGCTTCCATGTCTTATTACATCCCCTCTCACGGTCCACACAATAACCCTCATTGCTTCCATGTCTTACTACATCCCCTCTCACAGTCCACACATAACCCTCATAGCTTCCATGTCTTATTACATCCCCTCTCACGGTCCACACATAACCCTCATAGCTTCTATGTATTATTACATCCCCTCTCACGGTCCACACATAACCCTCATAGCTTCCATGTCTTATTACATCCCCTCTCACGGTCCACACATAACCCTCATAGCTTCCACGTCTTATTACATCCCCTCTCACGGTCCACACATAACCCTCATAGCTTCCGTGTCTGATTACATCCCCTCTCACAGTCCACACATAACCCTCATAGCTTCCATGTCTTATTACATCCCCTCTCACGGTCCACACATAACCCTCATAGCTTCCATGTCTTATTACATCCCCTCTCACAGTCCACACATAACCCTCATAGCTTCCACGTCTTATTACATCCCCTCTCACAGTCCACACATAACCCTCATAGCTTCCACGTCTTATTACATCCCCTCTCACGGTCCACACATAACCCTCATAGCTTCCATGTCTTATTACATCCCCTCTCACAGTCCACACATAACCCTCATAGCTTCCACGTCTTATTACATCCCCTCTCACAGTCCACACATAACCCTCATAGCTTCCACGTCTTATTACATCCCCTCTCACAGTCCACACATAACCCTCATAGCTTCCACGTCTTATTACATCCCCTCTCACAGTCCACACATAACCCTCATAGCTTCCACGTCTTATTACATCCCCTCTCACAGTCCACACATAACCTTCATAGCTTCCATGTCTTATTACATCCCCTCTCACGGTCCACACATAACCCTCATAGCTTCCGTGTCTGATTACATCCCCTCTCACAGTCCACACATAACCCTCATAGCTTCCATGTCTTATTACATCCCCTCTCACGGTCCACACATAACCCTCATAGCTTCCATGTCTTATTACATCCCCTCTCACAGTCCACACATAACCCTCATAGCTTCCACGTCTTATTACATCCCCTCTCACGGTCCACACATAACCCTCATAGCTTCCATGTCTTATTACATCCCCTCTCACGGTCCACACATAACCCTCATAGCTTCCGTGTCTGATTACATCCCCTCTCACAGTCCACACATAACCCTCATAGCTTCCATGTCTTATTACATCCCCTCTCACAGTCCACACATAACCCTCATAGCTTCCATGTCTTATTACATCCCCTCTCACGGTCCACACATAACCCTCATAGCTTCCGTGTCTGATTACATCCCCTCTCACAGTCCACACATAACCCTCATAGCTTCCATGTCTTATTACATCCCCTCTCACGGTCCACACATAACCCTCATAGCTTCCATGTCTTATTACATCCCCTCTCACAGTCCACACATAACCCTCATAGCTTCCATGTCTTATTACATCCCCTCTCACAGTCCACACATAACCCTCATAGCTTCCACGTCTTATTACATCCCCTCTCACAGTCCACACATAACCCTCATAGCTTCCACGTCTTATTACATCCCCTCTCACAGTCCACACATAACCCTCATAGCTTCCACGTCTTATTACATCCCCTCTCACAGTCCACACATAACCTTCATAGCTTCCATGTCTTATTACATCCCCTCTCACAGTCCACACATAACCTTCATAGCTTCCACGTCTTATTACATCCCCTCTCACAGTCCACACATAACCTTCATAGCTTCCACGTCTTATTACATCCCCTCTCACAGTCCACACATAACCCTCATAGCTTCCATGTCTTATTACATCCCCTCTCACAGTCCACACATAACCCTCATAGCTTCCATGTCTTATTACATCCCCTCTCACGGTCCACACATAACCCTCATAGCTTCCGTGTCTGATTACATCCCCTCTCACAGTCCACACATAACCCTCATAGCTTCCATGTCTTATTACATCCCCTCTCACGGTCCACACATAACCCTCATAGCTTCCATGTCTTATTACATCCCCTCTCACAGTCCACACATAACCCTCATAGCTTCCATGTCTTATTACATCCCCTCTCACAGTCCACACATAACCCTCATAGCTTCCACGTCTTATTACATCCCCTCTCACAGTCCACACATAACCCTCATAGCTTCCACGTCTTATTACATCCCCTCTCACGGTCCACACATAACCCTCATAGCTTCCGTGTCTGATTACATCCCCTCTCACAGTCCACACATAACCCTCATAGCTTCCATGTCTTATTACATCCCCTCTCACGGTCCACACATAACCCTCATAGCTTCCATGTCTTATTACATCCCCTCTCACAGTCCACACATAACCCTCATAGCTTCCACGTCTTATTACATCCCCTCTCACAGTCCACACATAACCCTCATAGCTTCCACGTCTTATTACATCCCCTCTCACAGTCCACACATAACCCTCATAGCTTCCACGTCTTATTACATCCCCTCTCACAGTCCACACATAACCCTTATAGCTTCCATGTCTTATTACATCCCCCTCTCACAGTCCACACATAACCTTCATAGCTTCCACGTCTTATTACATCCCCTCTCACAGTCCACACATAACCCTCATAGCTTCCACGTCTTATTACATCCCCTCTCACAGTCCACACATAACCTTCATAGCTTGCACGTCTTATTACATCCCCTCTCACAGTCCACACATAACCCTCATAGCTTCCACGTCTTATTACATCCCCCTCTCACAGTCCACACATAACCCTCATAGCTTCCACGTCTTATTACATCCCCCTCTCACAGTCCACACATAACCTTCATAGCTTCCATGTCTTATTACATCCCCTCTCACGGTCCACACATAACCCTCATAGCTTCCATGTCTTATTACATCCCCTCTCACGGTCCACACAATAACCCTCATTGCTTCCATGTCTTACTACATCCCCTCTCACAGTCCACACATAACCCTCATAGCTTCCATGTCTTATTACATCCCCTCTCACGGTCCACACATAACCCTCATAGCTTCTATGTATTATTACATCCCCTCTCACGGTCCACACATAACCCTCATAGCTTCCATGTCTTATTACATCCCCTCTCACGGTCCACACATAACCCTCATAGCTTCCACGTCTTATTACATCCCCTCTCACGGTCCACACATAACCCTCATAGCTTCCGTGTCTGATTACATCCCCTCTCACGGTCCACACATAACCCTCATAGCTTCCATGTCTTATTACATCCCCTCTCACAGTCCACACATAACCCTCATAGCTTCCACGTCTTATTACATCCCCTCTCACAGTCCACACATAACCCTCATAGCTTCCACGTCTTATTACATCCCCTCTCACGGTCCACACATAACCCTCATAGCTTCCATGTCTTATTACATCCCCTCTCACAGTCCACACATAACCCTCATAGCTTCCACGTCTTATTACATCCCCTCTCACAGTCCACACATAACCCTCATAGCTTCCACGTCTTATTACATCCCCTCTCACAGTCCACACATAACCCTCATAGCTTCCACGTCTTATTACATCCCCTCTCACAGTCCACACATAACCTTCATAGCTTCCATGTCTTATTACATCCCCTCTCACGGTCCACACATAACCCTCATAGCTTCCGTGTCTGATTACATCCCCTCTCACAGTCCACACATAACCCTCATAGCTTCCATGTCTTATTACATCCCCTCTCACGGTCCACACATAACCCTCATAGCTTCCATGTCTTATTACATCCCCTCTCACAGTCCACACATAACCCTCATAGCTTCCACGTCTTATTACATCCCCTCTCACGGTCCACACATAACCCTCATAGCTTCCATGTCTTATTACATCCCCTCTCACGGTCCACACATAACCCTCATAGCTTCCGTGTCTGATTACATCCCCTCTCACAGTCCACACATAACCCTCATAGCTTCCATGTCTTATTACATCCCCTCTCACAGTCCACACATAACCCTCATAGCTTCCATGTCTTATTACATCCCCTCTCACGGTCCACACATAACCCTCATAGCTTCCGTGTCTGATTACATCCCCTCTCACAGTCCACACATAACCCTCATAGCTTCCATGTCTTATTACATCCCCTCTCACGGTCCACACATAACCCTCATAGCTTCCATGTCTTATTACATCCCCTCTCACGGTCCACACATAACCCTCATAGCTTCCATGTCTTATTACATCCCCTCTCACAGTCCACACATAACCCTCATAGCTTCCACGTCTTATTACATCCCCTCTCACAGTCCACACATAACCCTCATAGCTTCCACGTCTTATTACATCCCCTCTCACAGTCCACACATAACCCTCATAGCTTCCACGTCTTATTACATCCCCTCTCACAGTCCACACATAACCTTCATAGCTTCCATGTCTTATTACATCCCCTCTCACAGTCCACACATAACCTTCATAGCTTCCACGTCTTATTACATCCCCTCTCACAGTCCACACATAACCTTCATAGCTTCCACGTCTTATTACATCCCCTCTCACAGTCCACACATAACCCTCATAGCTTCCATGTCTTATTACATCCCCTCTCACAGTCCACACATAACCCTCATAGCTTCCATGTCTTATTACATCCCCTCTCACGGTCCACACATAACCCTCATAGCTTCCGTGTCTGATTACATCCCCTCTCACAGTCCACACATAACCCTCATAGCTTCCATGTCTTATTACATCCCCTCTCACGGTCCACACATAACCCTCATAGCTTCCATGTCTTATTACATCCCCTCTCACAGTCCACACATAACCCTCATAGCTTCCATGTCTTATTACATCCCCTCTCACAGTCCACACATAACCCTCATAGCTTCCACGTCTTATTACATCCCCTCTCACAGTCCACACATAACCCTCATAGCTTCCACGTCTTATTACATCCCCTCTCACAGTCCACACATAACCTTCATAGCTTCCACGTCTTATTACATCCCCTCTCACAGTCCACACATAACCCTCATAGCTTCCATGTCTAATTACATCCCCTCTCACAGTCCACACATAACCTTCATAGCTTCCATGTCTTATTACATCCCCTCTCACAGTCCACACATAACCTTCATAGCTTCCACGTCTTATTACATCCCCTCTCACAGTCCACACATAACCCTCATAGCTTCCATGTCTTATTACATCCCCTCTCACAGTCCACACATAACCTTCATAGCTTCCACGTCTTATTACATCCCCTCTCACAGTCCACACATAACCCTCATAGCTTCCACGTCTTATTACATCCCCTCTCACAGTCCACACATAACCTTCATAGCTTCCATGTCTTATTACATCCCCTCTCACAGTCCACACATAACCCTCATAGCTTCCACGTCTTATTACATCCCCTCTCACGGTCCACACATAACCCTCATAGCTTCCATGTCTTATTACATCCCCTCTCACGGTCCACACATAACCCTCATAGCTTCCGTGTCTGATTACATCCCCTCTCACAGTCCACACATAACCCTCATAGCTTCCATGTCTTATTACATCCCCTCTCACAGTCCACACATAACCCTCATAGCTTCCATGTCTTATTACATCCCCTCTCACGGTCCACACATAACCCTCATAGCTTCCGTGTCTGATTACATCCCCTCTCACAGTCCACACATAACCCTCATAGCTTCCATGTCTTATTACATCCCCTCTCACGGTCCACACATAACCCTCATAGCTTCCATGTCTTATTACATCCCCTCTCACAGTCCACACATAACCCTCATAGCTTCCATGTCTTATTACATCCCCTCTCACAGTCCACACATAACCCTCATAGCTTCCACGTCTTATTACATCCCCTCTCACAGTCCACACATAACCCTCATAGCTTCCACGTCTTATTACATCCCCTCTCACAGTCCACACATAACCCTCATAGCTTCCACGTCTTATTACATCCCCTCTCACAGTCCACACATAACCTTCATAGCTTCCATGTCTTATTACATCCCCTCTCACAGTCCACACATAACCTTCATAGCTTCCACGTCTTATTACATCCCCTCTCACAGTCCACACATAACC
Organism: Taudactylus pleione; assembly: GCA_031769625.1. Lineage (NCBI taxonomy): Eukaryota > Metazoa > Chordata > Amphibia > Anura > Myobatrachidae > Taudactylus > Taudactylus pleione. The sequence continues at coordinate 222,503 of JAUIMM010000905.1, forward strand.
TTCATAGCTTCCACGTCTTATTACATCCCCTCTCACAGTCCACACATAACCCTCATAGCTTCCATGTCTTATTACATCCCCTCTCACAGTCCACACATAACCCTCATAGCTTCCATGTCTTATTACATCCCCTCTCACGGTCCACACATAACCCTCATAGCTTCCGTGTCTGATTACATCCCCTCTCACAGTCCACACATAACCCTCATAGCTTCCATGTCTTATTACATCCCCTCTCACGGTCCACACATAACCCTCATAGCTTCCATGTCTTATTACATCCCCTCTCACAGTCCACACATAACCCTCATAGCTTCCATGTCTTATTACATCCCCTCTCACAGTCCACACATAACCCTCATAGCTTCCACGTCTTATTACATCCCCTCTCACAGTCCACACATAACCCTCATAGCTTCCACGTCTTATTACATCCCCTCTCACAGTCCACACATAACCTTCATAGCTTCCACGTCTTATTACATCCCCTCTCACAGTCCACACATAACCCTCATAGCTTCCATGTCTAATTACATCCCCTCTCACAGTCCACACATAACCTTCATAGCTTCCATGTCTTATTACATCCCCTCTCACAGTCCACACATAACCTTCATAGCTTCCACGTCTTATTACATCCCCTCTCACAGTCCACACATAACCCTCATAGCTTCCATGTCTTATTACATCCCCTCTCACAGTCCACACATAACCCTCATAGCTTCCATGTCTTATTACATCCCCCTATCACAGTCCACACATAACCCTCATAGCTTCCACGTCTTATTACATCCCCTCTCACAGTCCACACATAACCCTCATAGCTTCCATGTCTTATTACATCCCCTCTCACAGTCCACACATAACCCTCATAGCTTCCATGTCTTATTACATCCCCCTATCACAGTCCACACATAACCCTCATAGCTTCCACGTCTTATTACATCCCCTCTCACAGTCCACACATAACCCTCATAGCTTCCATGTCTTATCACATCCCCTCTCACAGTCCACACATAACCCTCATAGCTTCCATGTCTTATTACATCCCCTCTCACAGTCCACACATAACCCTTATAGCTTCCATGTCTTATTACATCCCCCTCTCACAGTCCACACATAACCCTCATAGCTTCCATGTCTTATTACATCCCCTCTCACAGTCCACACATAACCCTCATAGCTTCCATGTCTTATCACATCCCCTCTCACAGTCCACACATAACCCTCATAGCTTCCATGTCTTATCACATCCCCTCTCACAGTCCACACATAACCCTCATAGCTTCCATGTCTTATTACATCCCCTCTCACAGTCCACACATAACCCTCATAGCTTCCATGTCTTATTACATCCCCTCTCACAGTCCACACATAACCCTCATAGCTTCCATGTCTTATTACATCCCCTCTCACGGTCCACACATAACCCTCATAGCTTCCACGTCTTATTACATCCCCTCTCACGGTCCTCACATAACCCTTATAGCTTCCACGTCTTATTACATCCCCTCTCACGGTCCACACATAACCCTCATAGCTTCCATGTCTAATTACATCCCCTCTCACGGTCCTCACATAACCCTCATAGCTTCCATGTCTTATTACATCCCCTCTCACACCACACATAACCCTCATAGCTTCCATGTCTTATTACATCCCCTCTCACAGTCCACACATAACCCTCATAGCTTCCATGTCTTATTACATCCCCTCTCAAGGTCCACACATAACCCTCATAGCTTCCATGTCTTATTACATCCCCTCTCAAGGTCCACACATAACCCTCATAGCTTCCATATCTTATTACGTCCCCTCTCACAGTCCACACATAACCCTCATAGCTTCCATGTCTTATTACGTCCCCTCTCACAGTCCACACATAACCCTCATAGCTTCCATGTCTTATTACATCCCCTCTCACGGTTCACACATAACCCTCATAGCTTCCATGTCTTATTACATCCCCTCTCACGGTCCTCACATAACCCTTATAGCTTCCATGTCTTATTACATCCCCTCTCACGGTCCACACATAACCCTCATAGCTTCCATGTCTAATTACATCCCCTCTCACGGTCCTCACATAACCCTCATAGCTTCCATGTCTTATTACATCCCCTCTCACACTCCACACATAACCCTCATAGCTTCCATGTCTTATTACATCCCCTCTCACAGTCCACACATAACCCTCATAGCTTCCATGTCTTATTACATCCCCTCTCACAGTCCACACATAACCCTTATAGCTTCCATGTCTTATTACATCCCCTCTCACGGTCCACACATAACCCTCATAGCTTCCATGTCTAATTACATCCCCTCTCACAGTCCACACATAACCCTCATAGCTTCCATGTCTTATTACATCCCCTCTCACAGTCCACACATAACCCTTATAGCTTCCATGTCTTATTACATCCCCTCTCACAGTCCACACATAACCTTCATAGCTTCCATGTCTTATTACATCCCCTCTCACGGTCCACACATAACCCTCATAGCTTCCACGTCTTATTACATCCCCTCTCACAGTCCACACATAACCCTCATAGCTTCCATGTCTTATCACATCCCCTCTCACACTCCACACATAACCCTCATAGCTTCCATGTCTTATTACATCCCCTCTCACAGTCCACACATAACCCTCATAGCTTCCATGTCTTATCACATCCCCTCTCACAGTCCACACATAACCCTCATAGCTTCCACGTCTTATTACATCCCCTCTCACAGTCCACACATAACCCTCATAGCTTCCACGTCTTATCACATCCCCTCTCACACTCCACACATAACCCTCATAGCTTCCATGTCTTATTACATCCCCTCTCACACTCCACACATAACCCTCATAGCTTCCATGTCTTATTACATCCCCCTCTCACAGTCCACACATAACCCTCATAGCTTCCATGTCTTATTACATCCCCTCTCACAGTCCACACATAACCCTCATAGCTTCCATGTCTTATTACATCCCCTCTCACAGTCCACACATAACCCTCATAGCTTCCATGTCTTATTACATCCCCTCTCAAGGTCCACACATAACCCTCATAGCTTCCATGTCTTATTACATCCCCTCTCAAGGTCCACACATAACCCTCATAGCTTCCATATCTTATTACGTCCCCTCTCACAGTCCACACATAACCCTCATAGCTTCCATGTCTTATTACGTCCCCTCTCACAGTCCACACATAACCCTCATAGCTTCCATGTCTTATTACATCCCCTCTCACGGTTCACACATAACCCTCATAGCTTCCATGTCTTATTACATCCCCTCTCACGGTCCTCACATAACCCTTATAGCTTCCATGTCTTATTACATCCCCTCTCACGGTCCACACATAACCCTCATAGCTTCCATGTCTAATTACATCCCCTCTCACGGTCCTCACATAACCCTCATAGCTTCCATGTCTTATTACATCCCCTCTCACACTCCACACATAACCCTCATAGCTTCCATGTCTTATTACATCCCCTCTCACAGTCCACACATAACCCTCATAGCTTCCATGTCTTATTACATCCCCTCTCACAGTCCACACATAACCCTTATAGCTTCCATGTCTTATTACATCCCCTCTCACGGTCCACACATAACCCTCATAGCTTCCATGTCTAATTACATCCCCTCTCACAGTCCACACATAACCCTCATAGCTTCCATGTCTTATTACATCCCCTCTCACAGTCCACACATAACCCTTATAGCTTCCATGTCTTATTACATCCCCTCTCACAGTCCACACATAACCTTCATAGCTTCCATGTCTTATTACATCCCCTCTCACGGTCCACACATAACCCTCATAGCTTCCACGTCTTATTACATCCCCTCTCACAGTCCACACATAACCCTCATAGCTTCCACGTCTAATTACATCCCCTCTCACAGTCCACACATAACCCTCATAGCTTCCATGTCTTATCACATCCCCTCTCACACTCCACACATAACCCTCATAGCTTCCATGTCTTATTACATCCCCTCTCACAGTCCACACATAACCCTCATAGCTTCCATGTCTTATCACATCCCCTCTCACAGTCCACACATAACCCTCATAGCTTCCACGTCTTATTACATCCCCTCTCACAGTCCACACATAACCCTCATAGCTTCCATGTCTTATCACATCCCCTCTCACACTCCACACATAACCCTCATAGCTTCCATGTCTTATTACATCCCCTCTCACACTCCACACATAACCCTCATAGCTTCCATGTCTTATCACATCCCCTCTCACACTCCACACATAACCCTCATAGCTTCCATGTCTTATTACATCCCCTCTCACAGTCCACACATAACCCTCATAGCTTCCATGTCTTATCACATCCCCTCTCACAGTCCACACATAACCCTCATAGCTTCCACGTCTTATTACATCCCCTCTCACAGTCCACACATAACCCTCATAGCTTCCATGTCTTATCACATCCCCTCTCACACTCCACACATAACCCTCATAGCTTCCATGTCTTATTACATCCCCTCTCACACTCCACACATAACCCTCATAGCTTCCATGTCTTATTACATCCCCCTCTCACAGTCCACACATAACCCTCATAGCTTCCATGTCTTATTACATCCCCTCTCACAGTCCACACATAACCCTCATAGCTTCCATGTCTTATTACATCCCCTCTCACAGTCCACACATAACCCTCATAGCTTCCATGTCTTATTACATCCCCTCTCAAGGTCCACACATAACCCTCATAGCTTCCATGTCTTATTACATCCCCTCTCAAGGTCCACACATAACCCTCATAGCTTCCATATCTTATTACGTCCCCTCTCACAGTCCACACATAACCCTCATAGCTTCCATGTCTTATTACGTCCCCTCTCACAGTCCACACATAACCCTCATAGCTTCCATGTCTTATTACATCCCCTCTCACGGTTCACACATAACCCTCATAGCTTCCATGTCTTATTACATCCCCTCTCACGGTCCTCACATAACCCTTATAGCTTCCATGTCTTATTACATCCCCTCTCACGGTCCACACATAACCCTCATAGCTTCCATGTCTAATTACATCCCCTCTCACGGTCCTCACATAACCCTCATAGCTTCCATGTCTTATTACATCCCCTCTCACACTCCACACATAACCCTCATAGCTTCCATGTCTTATTACATCCCCTCTCACAGTCCACACATAACCCTCATAGCTTCCATGTCTTATTACATCCCCTCTCACAGTCCACACATAACCCTTATAGCTTCCATGTCTTATTACATCCCCTCTCACGGTCCACACATAACCCTCATAGCTTCCATGTCTAATTACATCCCCTCTCACAGTCCACACATAACCCTCATAGCTTCCATGTCTTATTACATCCCCTCTCACAGTCCACACATAACCCTTATAGCTTCCATGTCTTATTACATCCCCTCTCACAGTCCACACATAACCTTCATAGCTTCCATGTCTTATTACATCCCCTCTCACGGTCCACACATAACCCTCATAGCTTCCACGTCTTATTACATCCCCTCTCACAGTCCACACATAACCCTCATAGCTTCCACGTCTAATTACATCCCCTCTCACAGTCCACACATAACCCTCATAGCTTCCATGTCTTATCACATCCCCTCTCACACTCCACACATAACCCTCATAGCTTCCATGTCTTATTACATCCCCTCTCACAGTCCACACATAACCCTCATAGCTTCCATGTCTTATCACATCCCCTCTCACAGTCCACACATAACCCTCATAGCTTCCACGTCTTATTACATCCCCTCTCACAGTCCACACATAACCCTCATAGCTTCCATGTCTTATCACATCCCCTCTCACACTCCACACATAACCCTCATAGCTTCCATGTCTTATTACATCCCCTCTCACACTCCACACATAACCCTCATAGCTTCCATGTCTTATCACATCCCCTCTCACACTCCACACATAACCCTCATAGCTTCCATGTCTTATTACATCCCCTCTCACAGTCCACACATAACCCTCATAGCTTCCATGTCTTATCACATCCCCTCTCACAGTCCACACATAACCCTCATAGCTTCCACGTCTTATTACATCCCCTCTCACAGTCCACACATAACCCTCATAGCTTCCATGTCTTATCACATCCCCTCTCACACTCCACACATAACCCTCATAGCTTCCATGTCTTATTACATCCCCTCTCACACTCCACACATAACCCTCATAGCTTCCATGTCTTATTACATCCCCCTCTCACAGTCCACACATAACCCTCATAGCTTCCATGTCTTATTACATCCCCTCTCACAGTCCACACATAACCCTCATAGCTTCCATGTCTTATCACATCCCCTCTCACAGTCCACACATAACCTCACACATCGTCTTTCTCTCACATCCTCCTGACATTTGTCGGACATTCCTGTGTGACTGGATCATGCAGCCAACCAAGAAACTCTCCATTCTGGCCGGACCAAATTGCAATATATAGCACCTATCCCTGTGTATCATATATAGCACCTATCCTTGTGTATCAATGCCTACTTCCCTATAGATTGTAAGCTTACGAGCAGGGCCCTCTTACCTCTATGTCTGTCTGTTATTACCCTGTTTTGTTCTATTTATGTTTCCAATTGTAAAGCGCAACGGAATATGCTGCGCTATATAAGAAACTGTTAATAAATAAATAATGTTGGTGGGTGTAGCTATTGGTGCCCTGAGGGGGGTTGTGGTCACATTTATCGGTAATTCATCCATAGTGATAACCCTGCTCCCTGATTGCAGAGAGCTCGCTCCAGGACAGTCTGGATGACGGATGGACAGACGGAAACCTCAATCGTGTCAGTGTCATTCAGTTCCAGGAAGAGCTGCGGCCAGAAGAGGAAGATGATGAGGCTGCTGCTGAGAGGAGGGTGAGAGTGATGGTGCTGATAAGTGCTCGTTAGTGGTGATTGGTTACTGCGCTCCACTCACAATCTGTTGGTGAAGGCGGCGATTTAATCTGCTCATGGTTACTGTGCATCGGATTCCCTGATATGTACAAGATTACTCCACTAAGACCAGTCTCATGCTGGCGATTCCACTCCGTGGTGCTCGGATAGTTTCCGTATCACGCTTTCTACTGTCAGAGTGCCGCATCGCCTTCGGAAGCTGTTAGTCAGTAAGCTTGTGGCCAATGTTCTGCATTCATGGTGTATGAAGAGATGCTCTGCGTATTTAGTGTATGAAGAGATGCTCTGCGTATTTAGTGTATGAAGAGATGCTCTGCGTATTTAGTGTATGAAGAGATGCTCTACGTATTTAGTGTATGAAGATGCTCTGCGTATAAGTGGCGTATGTAGTATATTATAGGTGATCTGTATATGTTGTGTGTTAGTGTATGAAGAGATGCTCTGCTTATGTAGTATATGAGAGATACTCTGCTGCTCTGCGTCCTGTAGGACTGTGTGATGAGATGCTCTGCTTATTCCATATTCCTTATATTGGCCATATGACTGGTTTCTTCAGGGTCTGCAGAGAAGGGCGACACCGCACCCCAGCGAGTTAAAGGTGATGAAAAAAGGGATGGAGGAGCGCAGAAATGAGGGGTACGCCGCAAAGCCGGAGACCACATCCCCCGCTGATGAGGTGAGAATTAGTCTTCCGGGTCACTAGGGGTCATTACACATTTATCCTGTACATCACTATTCACACAGTATCTATACAGCGTTCTTCCCCTCATAGTATAACCACCCGGGTGTGTCATCTAGCGACGTGACCTGGGAAGTACATACTGTCAGAGGGTGCAGCCTGTATGTCAGGGAGAGGGACATGACCTGGGAAGTACATACTGTCAGAGGGTCCAGCCTGTATGTCAGGGAGAGAGACATGTGACCTGGGAAGTACATACTGTCAGAGGGTGCAGCCTGTATGTCAGGGAGAGGGACATGACCTGGGAAGTACATACTGTGAGAGGGTGCAGCCTGTATGTCAGGGAGAGAGACATGTGACCTTGGAAGTACATACTGTCAGAGGGTACAGACTGTATGTCAGGGAGAGGGACATGTGACCTGGGAAGTACATACTGTCAGAGGGTGCAGCCTGTATGTAAGGGAGAGAGACATGTGACCTGGGAAGTACATACTGTCAGCAGGTGCAGCCTGTATGTCAGGGAGAGAGACATGTGACCTGGGAAGTACATACTGTCAGCTGGTACAGCCTGTATGTCAGGGAGAGGGACATGTGACCTGGGAAGTACATACTGTCAGAGGGTGCAGCCTGTATGTCAGGGAGAGAGACATGTGACCTGGGAAGTACATACTGTCAGCGGGTACAGCCTGTATGTCAGGGAGAGAGACATGTGACCTGGGAAGTACATACTGTCAGGGAGAGAGACATGTGACCTGGGAAGTACATATTGTCAGCTGGTACAGCCTGTATGTCAGGGAGAGAGACATGTGACCTGGGAAGTACATACTGTCAGGGAGAGAGACATGTGACCTGGGAAGTACATACTGTCAGGGAGAGAGACATGTGACCTGGGAAGTACATACTGTCAGAGGGTGCAGCCTGTATGTAAGGGAGAGAGACGTGTGACCTGGGAAGTACATACTGTCAGGGAGAGAGACATGTGACCTGGGAAGTACATACTGTCAGGGAGAGAGACATGTGACCTGGGAAGTACATACTGTCAGGGAGAGAGACGTGTGACCTGGGAAGTACATACTGTCAGAGGGTGCAGCCTGTATGTCAGGGAGAGAGACGTGTGACCTGGGAAGTACATACTGTCAGGGAGAGAGACGTGTGACCTGGGAAGTACATACTGTCAGAGGGTGCAGCCTGTATGTCAGGGAGAGAGACATGTGACCTGGGAAGTACATACTGTCAGAGGGTGCAGCCTGTATGTCAGGGAGAGAGACATGTGACCTATTTCCTCAGGATAAGCGGCTTAGCGGTGTCTCCAGTCAGAGTGCAGAGTCTCAGTGTAGCGGCAGCACCGTGTCCGCATGTTACCAGGATGAACAGCAGCAGCCGGAGCCGTGCAGAGTGGACCAAGTTCCTGAGGAGGATGAGGAGGCCCCGACGGATGATATGGAGGTGGAGTATATGGAGGTAATAGCACAGCGCTGTATGAAGTCTCCCTTTCTTGTCAGGCACACACTGCTCCATCCGGGTTATCTGCCGTACACCGAGCACACCTTTACCGGCTGATCCGTCATATAATGCTATATGTTATCACCATTGCTGAGTATAGAGTAATGTGTACACCTAATAACATAGTATCCTGCTGAGTATAGAGTAATGTGTACACCTAATAATAACATAGTATCCTGTTGAGTATAGAGTAATGTGTACACCTAATAATAACATAGTATCCTGCTGTGTATAGAGTAATGTGTACACCTAATAATAACATAGTATCCTGCTGAGTATAGAGTAATGTGTACACCTAATAATAACATAGTATCCTGCTGAGTATAGAGTAATGTGTACACCTAATAATAACATAGTATCCTGCTGAGTATAGAGTAATGTGTACACCTAATAATAACATAGTATCCTGCTGTGTATAGAGTAATGTGTACACCTAATAATAACATAGTATCCTGCTGAGCATAGAGTAATGTGTACACCTAATAATAACATAGTATCCTGCTGAGCATAGAGTAATGTGTACACCTAATAATAACATAATATCCTGCTGAGCATAGAGTAATGTGTACACCTAATAACATAGTACCCTGCTGAGTATAGAGTAATGTGTACACCTAATAATAACATAATATCCTGCTGAGCATAGAGTAATGTGTACACCTAATAATAACATAGTAACCTGCTGAGTATAGAGTAATGTGTACACCTAATAATAACATAGTATCCTGCTGAGTATAGAGTAATGTGTACACCTAATAATAACATAGTATCCTGCTGAGTATAGAGTAATGTGTACACCTAATAATAACATAGTATCCTGCTGAGTATAGAGTAATGTGTACACCTAATAATAACATAGTATCCTGCTGAGCATAGAGTAATGTGTACACCTAATAATAACATAGTATCCTGCTGAGTATAGAGTAATGTGTACACCTAATAATAACATAGTATCCTGCTAGGCATAGAGTAATGTGTACACCTAATAATAACATAGTATCCTGCTGAGCATAGAGTAATGTGTACACCTAATAATAACATAGTATCCTGCTGAGTATAGAGTAATGTGTACACCTAATAACATAGTGTCCTGCTGAGTATAGAGTAATGTGTACACCTAATAATAACATAGTATCCTGCAGAGCATAGAGTAATGTGTACACCTAATAATAACATAGTATCCTGCTGAGCAAAGAGTAATGTGTACACCTAATAATAACATAGTATCCTGCTGAGTATAGAGTAATGTGTACACCTAATAATAACATAGTATCCTGCTGAGTATAGAGTAATGTGTACACCTAATAATAACATAGTATCCTGCTGTGTATAGAGTAATGTGTACACCTAATAATAACATAGTATCCTGCTGAGTATAGAGTAATGTGTACACCTAATAATAACATAGTATCCTGCTGAGTATAGAGTAATGTGTACACCTAATAATAACATAGTATCCTGCTGAGTATAGAGTAATGTGTACACCTAATAATAACATAGTATCCTGCTGAGCATAGAGTAATGTGTACACCTAATAACATAGTATCCTGCTGTGTATAGAGTAATGTGTACACCTAATAATAACATAGTATCCTGCTGAGCATAGAGTAATGTGTACACCTAATAATAACATAGTATCCTGCTGAGCATAGAGTAATGTGTACACCTAATAATAACATAGTATCCTGCTGAGCATAGAGTAATGTGTACACCTAATAATAACATAGTATCCTGCTGAGTATAGAGTAATGTGTACACCTAATAATAACATAGTATCCTGCTGAGCATAGAGTAATGTGTACACCTAATAATAACATAGTATCCTGCTGAGCATAGAGTAATGTGTACACCTAATAACATAGTATCCTGCTGAGTATAGAGTAATGGGTTACACCTAATAATAACATAGTATCCTGCTGAGTATAGAGTAATGTGTACACCTAATAATAACATAGTATCCTGCTGAGTATAGAGTAATGTGTACACCTAATAATAACATAGTATCCTGCTGAGCATAGAGTAATGTGTACACCTAATAACATAGTATCCTGCTGTGTATAGAGTAATGTGTACACCTAATAATAACATAGTATCCTGCTGAGCATAGAGTAATGTGTACACCTAATAATAACATAGTATCCTGCTGAGCATAGAGTAATGTGTACACCTAATAATAACATAGTATCCTGCTGAGCATAGAGTAATGTGTACACCTAATAATAACATAGTATCCTGCTGAGTATAGAGTAATGTGTACACCTAATAATAACATAGTATCCTGCTGAGCATAGAGTAATGTGTACACCTAATAATAACATAGTATCCTGCTGAGCATAGAGTAATGTGTACACCTAATAACATAGTATCCTGCTGAGTATAGAGTAATGGGTTACACCTAATAATAACATAGTATCCTGCTGAGTATAGAGTAATGTGTACACCTAATAATAACATAGTATCCTGCTGAGTATAGAGTAATGTGTACACCTAATAATAACATAGTATCCTGCTGAGTATAGAGTAATGTGTACACCTAATAACATAGTATCCTGCTGAGTATAGAGTAATGTGTACACCTAATAATAACATAGTATCCTGCTGAGTATAGAGTAATGTGTACACCTAATAATAACATAGTATCCTGCTGAGCATAGAGTAATGTGTACACCTAATAACATAGTATCCTGCTGAGTATAGAGTAATGTGTACACCTAATAATAACATAGTATCCTGCTGAGTATAGAGTAATGTGTACACCTAATAATAACATAGTATCCTGCTGAGTATAGAGTAATGTGTACACCTAATAATAACATAGTATCCTGCTAGGCATAGAGTAATGTGTACACCTAATAATAACATAGTATCCTGCTGAGCATAGAGTAATGTGTACACCTAATAATAACATAGTATCCTGCTGAGCATAGAGTAATGTGTACACCTAATAACATAGTATCCTGCTGTGTATAGAGTAATGTGTACACCTAATAATAACATAGTATCCTGCTGAGCATAGAGTAATGTGTACACCTAATAATAACATAGTATCCTGCTGAGTATAGAGTAATGTGTACACCTAATAACATAGTATCCTGCTGAGCATAGAGTAATGTGTACACCTAATAATAACATAGTATCCTGCTGAGTATAGAGTAATGTGTACACCTAATAATAACATAGTATCCTGCTGAGTATAGAGTAATGTGTACACCTAATAACATAGTATCCTGCTGAGTATAGAGTAATGTGTACACCTAATAATAACATAGTATCCTGCTGAGTATAGAGTAATGTGTACACCTAATAATAACATAGTATCCTGCTGAGTATAGAGTAATGTGTACACCTAATAATAACATAGTACCCTGCTGAGTATAGAGTAATGTGTACACCTAATAATAACATAGTACCCTGCTGAGTATAGAGTAATGTGTACACCTAATAATAACATAGTATCCTGCTGAGTATAGAGTAATGTGTACACCTAATAATAACATAGTATCCTGCTGAGTATAGAGTAATGTGTACACCTAATAATAACATAGTATCCTGCTGAGCATAGAGTAATGTGTACACCTAATAATAATATAGTATCCTGCTGAGCATAGAGTAATGTGTACACCTAATAACATAGTATCCTGCTGAGTATAGAGTAATGGGTTACACCTAATAATAACATAGTATCCTGCTGAGTATAGAGTAATGTGTACACCTAATAATAACATAGTACCCTGCTGAGTATAGAGTAATGTGTACACCTAATAATAACATAGTACCCTGCTGAGTATAGAGTAATGTGTACACCTAATAACATAGTATCCTGCTGAGCATAGAGTAATGTGTACACCTAATAATAACATAGTATCCTGCTGAGTATAGAGTAATGTGTACACCTAATAATAACATAGTATCCTGCTGAGTATAGAGTAATGTGTACACCTAATAACATAGTATCCTGCTGAGCATAGAGTAATGTGTACACCTAATAATAACATAGTATCCTGCTGAGTATAGAGTAATGTGTACACCTAATAATAACATAGTATCCTGCTGAGTATAGAGTAATGTGTACACCTAATAATAACATAGTATCCTGCTGAGTATAGAGTAATGTGTACACCTAATAATAACATAGTACCCTGCTGAGTATAGAGTAATGTGTACACCTAATAATAACATAGTATCCTGCTGAGTATAGAGTAATGTGTACACCTAATAACATAGTATCCTGTTGTGTATAGAGTAATGTGTACACCTAATAATAACATAGTATCCTGCTGAGCATAGAGTAATGTGTACACCTAATAACATAGTATGCTGCTGAGCATAGAGTAATGTGTACACCTAATAACATAGTATCCTGTTGTGTATAGAGTAATGTGTACACCTAATAATAACATAGTATCCTGCTGAGCATAGAGTAATGTGTACACCTAATAATAACATAATATCCTGCTGAGCATAGAGTAATGTGTACACCTAATAATAACATAGTATCCTGCTGAGCATAGAGTAATGTGTACACCTAATAATAACATAGTATCCTGCTGTGTATAGAGTAATGTGTACACCTAATAACATAGTATCCTGCTGTGTATAGAGTAATGTGTACACCTAATAATAACATAGTATCCTGCAGAGCATAGAGTAATGTGTACACCTAATAATAACATAGTACCCTGCTGAGTATAGAGTAATGTGTACACCTAATAACATAGTATCCTGCTGAGCATAGAGTAATGTGTACACCTAATAACATAGTATCCTGTTGTGTATAGAGTAATGTGTACACCTAATAATAACATAGTATCCTGCTGAGTATAGAGTAATGTGTACACCTAATAATAACATAGTATCCTGCTGAGTATAGAGTAATGTGTACACCTAATAATAACATAGTATCCTGCTGAGCATAGAGTAATGTGTACACCTAATAACATAGTATCCTGCTGAGCATAGAGTAATGTGTACACCTAATAATAACATAGTATCCTGCTGAGCATAGAGTAATGTGTACACCTAATAATAACATAATATCCTGCTGAGCATAGAGTAATGTGTACACCTAATAATAACATAGTATCCTGCTGAGCATAGAGTAATGTGTACACCTAATAATAACATAGTATCCTGCTGTGTATAGAGTAATGTGTACACCTAATAACATAGTATCCTGCTGTGTATAGAGTAATGTGTACACCTAATAATAACATAGTATCCTGCAGAGCATAGAGTAATGTGTACACCTAATAATAACATAGTATCCTGCTGAGTATAGAGTAATGTGTACACCTAATAATAACATAGTATCCTGCTGAGTATAGAGTAATGTGTACACCTAATAATAACATAGTATCCTGCTGAGTATAGAGTAATGTGTACACCTAATAATAACATAGTATCCTGCTGAGTATAGAGTAATGTGTACACCTAATAATAACATAATATCCTGCTGTGTATAGAGTAATGTGTACACCTAATAATAACATAATATCCTGCTGAGCATAGAGTAATGTGTACACCTAATAATAACATAGTATCCTGCTGAGCATAGAGTAATGTGTACACCTAATAATAACATAGTATCCTGCTGTGTATAGAGTAATGTGTACACCTAATAATAACATAGTATCCTGCTGAGTATAGAGTAATGTGTACACCTAATAATAACATAGTATCCTGCTGAGCATAGAGTAATGTGTACACCTAATAATAACATAGTATCCTGCTGTGTATAGAGTAATGTGTACACCTAATAATAACATAGTATCCTGCTGAGCATAGAGTAATGTGTACACCTAATAACATAGTATCCTGCTGTGTATAGAGTAATGTGTACACCAAATAATAACATAGTATCCTGCAGAGCATAGAGTAATGTGTACACCTAATAATAACATAGTATCCTGCTGAGTATAGAGTAATGTGTACACCTAATAACATAGTATCCTGCTGTGTATAGAGTAATGTGTACACCTAATAATAACATAGTATCCTGCTGAGTATAGAGTAATGTGTACACCTAATAATAACATAATATCCTGCTGAGCATAGAGTAATGTGTACACCTATTAATAACATAGTATCCTGCTGAGCATAGAGTAATGTGTACACCTAATAATAACATAGTATCCTGCTGAGCATAGAGTAATGTGTACACCTAATAACATAGTATCCTGCTGAGCATAGAGTAATGTGTACACCTAATAATAACATAGTACCCTGCTGAGTATAGAGTAATGTGTACACCTAATAATAACATAGTACCCTGCTGAGTATAGAGTAATGTGTACACCTAATAACATAGTATCCTGCTGAGCATAGAGTAATGTGTACACCTAATAATAACATAGTATCCTGCTGAGTATAGAGTAATGTGTACACCTAATAACATAGTATCCTGCTGAGTATAGAGTAATGTGTACACCTAATAATAACATAATATCCTGCTGAGCATAGAGTAATGTGTACACCTAATAACATAGTATCCTGCTGAGTATAGAGTAATGTGTACACCTAATAATAACATAGTATCCTGCTGAGTATAGAGTAATGTGTACACCTAATAACATAGTATCCTGCTGAGCATAGAGTAATGTGTACACCTAATAATAACATAGTATCCTGCTGAGTATAGAGTAATGTGTACACCTAATAACATAGTATCCTGCTGAGTATAGAGTAATGTGTACACCTAATAACATAGTATCCTGCTGAGTATAGAGTAATGTGTACACCTAATAATAACATAGTATCCTGCTGAGCATAGAGTAATGTGTACACCTAATAATAACATAGTATCCTGCTGAGTATAGAGTAATGTGTACACCTAATAACATAGTATCCTGCTGAGTATAGAGTAATGTGTACACCTAATAACATAGTATCCTGCTGAGCATAGAGTAATGTGTACAGCTAATAATAACATAGTATCCTGCTGAGTATAGAGTAATGTGTACACCTAATAATAACATAGTATCCTGCTGAGTATAGAGTAATGTGTACACCTAATAATAACATAGTATCCTGCTGAGCATAGAGTAATGTGTACACCTAATAATAACATAGTATCCTGCAGAGCATAGAGTAATGTGTACACCTAATAATAACATAGTATCCTGCTGAGTATAGAGTAATGTGTACACCTAATAACATAGTACCCTGCTGAGTATAGAGTAATGTGTACACCTAATAACATAGTATCCTGCTGAGCAGAGAGTAATGTGTACACCTAATAACATAGTATCCTGTTGTGTATAGAGTAATGTGTACACCTAATAATAACATAGTATCCTGCTGAGCATAGAGTAATGTGTACACCTAATAACATAGTATGCTGCTGAGCATAGAGTAATGTGTACACCTAATAACATAGTATCCTGTTGTGTATAGAGTAATGTGTACACCTAATAATAACATAGTATCCTGCTGAGTATAGAGTAATGTGTACACCTAATAACATAGTACCCTGCTGAGTATAGAGTAATGTGTACACCTAATAACATAGTATCCTGCTGAGTATAGAGTAATGTGTACACCTAATAATAACATAGTATCCTGCTGAGTATAGAGTAATGTGTACACCTAATAATAACATAGTATCCTGCTGAGTATAGAGTAATGTGTACACCTAATAATAACATAGTATCCTGCAGAGCATAGAGTAATGTGTACACCTAATAATATCATAGTATCCTGCTGAGCATAGAGTAATGTGTACACCTAATAACATAGTATCCTGCTGAGCATAGAGTAATGTTTACACCTAATAATAACATAATATCCTGCTGAGCATAGAGTAATGTGTACACCTAATAATAACATAGTATCCTGCTGAGCATAGAGTAATGTGTACACCTAATAATAACATAGTATCCTGCTGTGTATAGAGAAATGTGTACACCTAATAACATAGTATCCTGCTGTGTATAGAGTAATGTGTTCACCTAATAATAACATAGTATCCTGCAGAGCATAGAGTAATGTGTACACCTAATAATAACATAGTATCCTGCTGAGTATAGAGTAATGTGTACACCTAATAATAACATAGTATCCTGCTGAGTATAGAGTAATGTGTACACCTAATAATAACATAGTATCCTGCTGAGTATAGAGTAATGTGTACACCTAATAATAACATAGTATCCTGCTGAGTATAGAGTAATGTGTACACCTAATAATAACATAATATCCTGCTGTGTATAGAGTAATGTGTACACCTAATAATAACATAATATCCTGCTGAGCATAGAGTAATGTGTACACCTAATAATAACATAGTATCCTGCTGAGCATAGAGTAATGTGTACACCTAATAATAACATAGTATCCTGCTGTGTATAGAGTAATGTGTACACCTAATAATAACATAGTATCCTGCTGAGTATAGAGTAATGTGTACACCTAATAATAACATAGTATCCTGCTGAGCATAGAGTAATGTGTACACCTAATAATAACATAGTATCCTGCTGTGTATAGAGTAATGTGTACACCTAATAATAACATAGTATCCTGCTGAGCATAGAGTAATGTGTACACCTAATAACATAGTATCCTGCTGTGTATAGAGTAATGTGTACACCAAATAATAACATAGTATCCTGCAGAGCATAGAGTAATGTGTACACCTAATAATAACATAGTATCCTGCTGAGTATAGAGTAATGTGTACACCTAATAATAACATAGTATCCTGCTGAGTATAGAGTAATGTGTACACCTAATAATAACATAATATCCTGCTGAGCATAGAGTAATGTGTACACCTAATAATAACATAGTATCCTGCTGAGCATAGAGTAATGTGTACACCTAATAATAACATAGTATCCTGCTGAGCATAGAGTAATGTGTACACCTAATAACATAGTATCCTGCTGAGCATAGAGTAATGTGTACACCTAATAATAACATAATATCCTGCTGAGCATAGAGTAATGTGTACACCTAATAACATAGTACCCTGCTGAGTATAGAGTAATGTGTACACCTAATAATAACATAGTATCCTGCTGAGCATAGAGTAATGTGTACACCTAATAATAACATAGTATCCTGCAGAGCATAGAGTAATGTGTACACCTAATAATAACATAGTATCCTGCTGAGTATAGAGTAATGTGTACACCTAATAATAACATAGTATCCTGCAGAGCATAGAGTAATGTGTACACCTAATAATAACATAGTATCCTGCTGAGCATAGAGTAATGTGTACACCTAATAATAACATAGTATCCTGCTGAGCATAGAGTAATGTGTACACCTAATAATAACATAGTATCCTGCTGAGCATAGAGTAATGTGTACACCTAATAATAACATAGTATCCTGCTGAGCATAGAGTAATGTGTACACCTAATAATAACATAGTATCCTGCTGAGCATAGAGTAATGTGTACACCTAATAATAACATAGTATCCTGCTGAGCATAGAGTAATGTGTACACCTAATAACATAGTATCCTGTTGAGTATAGAGTAATGTGTACACCTAATAATAACATAGTATCCTGCTGAGTATAGAGTAATGTGTACACCTAATAACATAGTATCCTGCTGAGTATAGAGTAATGTGTACACCTAATAATAACAGTATCCTGCTGAGTATAGAGTAATGTTTACACCTAATAATAACATAGTATCCTGCAGAGCATAGAGTAATGTGTACACCTAATAATAACATAGTATCCTGCTGAGCATAGAGTAATGTGTACACCTAATAATAACATAGTATCCTGCTGAGTATAGAGTAATGTGTACACCTAATAACATAGTATCCTGCTGTGTATAGAGTAATGTGTACACCTAATAACATAGTATCCTGCTGAGTATAGAGTAATGTGTACACCTAATAATAACATAGTATCCTGCTGAGTATAGAGTAATGTGTACACCTAATAATAACATAGTATCCTGCTGAGTATAGAGTAATGTGTACACCTAATAACATAGTATCCTGCTGAGTATAGAGTAATGTGTACACCTAATAATAACATAGTATCCTGCTGAGTATAGAGTAATGTGTACACCTAATAATAACATAGTATCCTGCTGAGTATAGAGTAATGTGTACACCTAATAATAACATAGTATCCTGCTGAGTATAGAGTAATGTGTACACCTAATAACATAGTATCCTGCTGAGTATAGAGTAATGTGTACACCTAATAATAACATAGTATCCTGCTGAGCATAGAGTAATGTGTACACCTAATAATAACATAGTATCCTGCTGAGTATAGAGTAATGTGTACACCTAATAATAACATAGTATCCTGCTGAGCATAGAGTAATGTGTACACCTAATAACATAGTATCCTGCTGAGTATAGAGTAATGTGTACACCTAATAATAACATAGTATCCTGCTGAGTATAGAGTAATGTGTACACACAGCTGTTGTGAATCCATACTAATGGCCGGGCGATGGGCCCTGAGATGTAGCGCTGATTTATAGAGTAGTGAATATATGAAAGCAGCAGGTCTGGGTACACACATAACGAAGCTGCGCCTTCCTCGGTGCGTTGTCCTGGATGCCGCCGTGTGACGGAGGTTCTCCTGTACATCCTCTATTTCTGTGGACTGGGTTCCGGCTTACTTGGTTTAATAGGAAACTTCAGTGGTGACGCTGCTGTGCGCTGCGCCAAATGCGCTGGAACCCTGGGATAATTGCGTCTGCACGTAGGGCCGCTGTGGGGAAGGAGCAGCTCCGTTACTCTGTAGCTTTGGAGCAGGAGTCCTCCTGTAACGTGACCATGAGCTCAGGAGAAGGGGACGTCAGTTACATCATATGCTGTAGGTTTTATTAATGTCATTTCTACGCGAGGCTCATGGTCTTCGCTTACTCTCATCTGAGGTCTCCACACATGTATCATGTAGGGCGCTACTGCCACCTGTAGGCTGTTCTTCCATCTTGTTCTCTGGCACTCCCCCAGCACACGGTACATTTTGCCGAGGAGACTTTGGTGCACTGCGATGAGGATGAGGAGGATGACTACGACGAAGATCGGGGGTCACCAGAGAAGAAACGGTTGATCCGTAAGGACACCCCACACTACAAGAAGCACTCCAAGATTACAAAGCTGCCAAACACCGAGGCGGTGGTGGCTTTACTTCAGGGACAGAGCCCCTGCGGGCTCATAGAGGATGGAGAGGGACCAGGCTTCTTCAAGTGTCCACAACTGGCCAGAGAGGACGAGGCCTCTGGGAAAGACCAGGACTGGGAACAGGAGGACACCAGGGATGAGAGACACAACTCCCAGCAGAATGTCAAGGTACAGCAATACACCAACGTAGACCACACACACACAGGCTTGGCACAGGGCTGTACAATATAGGGCGGGATAGGGGCCAGATTTCCTAATCACCTATCAGCACTGGGGGGCACAGACATAACTAGTAGGAAACTAATGTAATCTCTGGTTCTCCTTTCACACTGCTCCGTTCTCCTTTGGTTTTAGCGCTCTCTGTATAGGGGGTATGGTTCTGGGCCGGGCGACTATGTGCTCAGTTTAATTTCTACTTCAGGGTCCATAGGGGGTCCACAGGGTTGACCTCGGGGTATAGCTGGATCTGGATCCACGGGCACCACACAGTTAAAGCTTTTGCTGCTCCCAGGATGCACTTGGGTCCATCCTCCTCTATACCGCGCCCCCGAGCCACAGGCACCTCACTTTTAGTTGGTGCCCGGCCGGAGTCTGGTCACCCTGGCGCGGTGGGGCTGCATATGCAGCCCCATAGCTTATTTTTTTAAATTAAGATTTTGTTAATTATTTTTACTTCTTCAGAGAGGCAGCATCAGACTGTCCATCTGGACGTCCACGCTGCCGCTCCAACACCCCCGCTGGCGCTGCGACGCCAGTACTGATCTGGGGATCGCAGCGGGACCCTGGAGTCAGTAGTAGCAGGGCTCCGGGACCTCCCACAGACTGCTGCCGGATTCTACGGGGACAGGGGGAAAATGCAGTCTCTCACCGCCGATCTCTGGGGACAGACCGGCGGCGCTATTAGCGGCGGTGGCCTCCCCCTCTTTAGGAATACCCCGCGTGACCGCTGGACCACCAGGGAATAATTGCTGGAAGGGAACCAGCGTCCCTGGGGTTAATTGCTAGCCAGGGGAGGCAGCCTTCCCTGGTTTAGCGGTTCCTCCCCTGAGCTCAGCGCACCTTCTCTCATGCGTGCTGGCGTTGCTGAGCTGTTCCTCCTACGGCCACTCCTCCTCAGAGCTCTCCGGCGGCCATCTTCCTCAGGGCAGCATCGCAGAGCTCCCAGGCGGATACAGTGGACCAGTCCCCCTGCGTACCTCTCCCCTGATCAGGACAGTGTTCGCAGCGCTATAGCCCTCCCAGACACTGAATCTGGGAGGTGATTGTAGCTGAAGGTGCAGTGAGTATAACTTCTCTGCATGGTATGTGACTATTGCTAGTGCTGCTGTCTGTGCTTATTTCTACTTACTGTCAGCTTATACCTATCCCTTTCCTTCTCCTACGGCCCGCAGGTGCGTGGGGGAGGGGTGTTCTTTCTGTATACCTCACTTATATAGATCTACGTATTTGTGAGGTCCGTCACATACAGCGGTGTGCTACTCAGTACCATATTGTGGGCTGTTTGTGTTGCATACTTGGGAGTGCGCAGGTGTTATACGCCTCTCCTTCTCGGTGATGCACTTTTATTGCAAATTTACTGTGTCATGTCTGATGAGGAGAATGAGCGCTCTGTGGCTCCTGTGTTGTTTTCCTGCCGACGCTGTTCTGCAGTGGTTGATAGGGAGGATTTATCACAGGATGGTCTGTGCGGGCGGTGCCAGCTAGCGCCTGGCCCCTCTAAACCTCCTACGGTGCAGGATCCTCCTTGGGCGATGTTTTTGCGGGTGCTGGCGTCAATCGCGGACCGTTTAGCGGTCCCGTTTGAAGTCCCTAGTAGGGCGTTGCCCCCGCCTACCATCCCCCATTCCCCGAGTATTCCGCATTTATTGCAGTCTCCCCCCGGGTCTCAGACTGTGGGTCCTTATTCGGGGTTGCCTGTGTACGTACAGTCTCCCCCAGTGACGCAGCAGTCCCTGGTGCCCTTTCAGGGGTATCCTTAGGCGGTTCCTCCACCCTGGGTGGATGTACTCTCCAGCTCTGTTCAGAGTCTGGCGGCCTCGTCTTCGTCTTTTCAGTCGATGTGACATAGTGACATGCCCTCAAAGGCCTCCAAGCTCCCCGTTACGGCTTCACTGGCTTGCGCAGTTAACGGACACGGACGTGTCTTCAGATGACTGAGAAGTACATGAGGACACTGACTCGGATGCCATGGCCCAGGAGGTGGAGACTAAGTCCTCCATTAATGTGCCGGCATTGGTAAGGGTGGTGCGGGCCATCCTTCACATAGAAGATGATGGCTATGGTAACTTCGAACGTTTTTCCCCTGTCTGACCAATTGACGGATCATATGACTGGGGCCTGGCAGTCGTCCAGTAAGAGATTCCAACCACAGAAGCTGTTGGCATCCAACTATCCTTTTTCTGAGGCTCATTGCAGGAAATGGGAAACACCACCGGCGGTGGATTCCCATGTCACCCGCTTACTTAAAAGCGCTACGTTGCCTTTGCCGTCTATCTCTTCTCTGAAGGATCCCATGGACAGGAAAGTGGAGACTTGTTTAAAGTCTTTCTATTCTCTTTCTGGGGCAGTGGCCCGTCCATCCATGGCCATCTCTTGGGTGGCTAAAGCCTTTGAGAGCTGGGCCAACGCATTAGAGGATACTTTTCCAGACGATGCTCCGGATATCTAGAGGGCGTTAATAGGACAGATGAGAGATGCGACTTCCTACATTGGGGAAGCATTGTTAGATGCCAGCCTGCTGACCTCTAGGGTTTCGGCTGCAGCTGTGTCTGCTCGTCGGTCCTTGTGGCTGCGGTCCTGGAGAGCTGACGCAGACTCTAAAAAGGGCCTAGAGGCCTTACCTTTTGATGGGGAGTTGCTTTTTGGTCCAGACTTGGACAAAATAGTGGACACTCTGGCTAAATCCAAGTCAGCCTTCCTCCCTTCGGCTTCAGCACCTGCTAAGGTGAGGAGCTCCGCCTTTCGGTCCTTTCGGGTCCAGGGTAAGGCAAAAGGTCAGTCCTTCCCGAGGCAGTTGACGACCAAGACTGCCTCTAAGCCCAAAAAGCAGGCCTGGAGTGCCAGGCGCCTTTCTTCCAAGCAGGAAGATAAACCTTCTGCCTGATGGGACGGGCCTCCCTCTGGGGGACCCCAGAGTGGGAGGCCGACTTCTTCTATTTGCCCAGTGCTGGCACAATACCACCACGGATGCCTGGGTTCCAGAAGTGGTCTCCCAGGGGTACGCCCTGTCTTTTCGGCACAGACCGCCCCACCAGTTTTTCTGCACGAGTCCTTCTCTGGACAAAATCAAAGCTTTGCAGATTCAGGAAGCTAGAGAGTCCTTGCTGAAAGCAGGGGTCATTGTTCCCATTCCTCAGTCACAACGAGGGACGGGGTACTACTCTACTCTGTTTCTGGTGCAGAAACCAAATGGTTCTCATCGCCCTATCCTCAATTTGAATTCTCTGAACAAATTCCTCAGAGTTCCCAAATTCAGAATGGAAACGTTACGTTCCATCATTCTGGCGATGGAACCTGGGGATTACATGGTCTCCCTGGACATCCAGGACGCCTACCTCCATGTTCCGATAGCACCTTCACACCAGCGGTATCTGAGGTTCGCTATCCTACATCATCACTACCAGTTTCGGGCGCTACCTTTTGGCCTCTCCAAGGCACCAAGGGTATTCACCAAACTGATGGCGATCATGGCCGCACATCTTCGGAGCCAGAATGTATGGCTGCTGCCGTATCTAGACGACCTCCTTTTGCTGGCGAGCTCTCCGGAGGTGCTGCTTCAACATCTCCACCTGACGATCGCTTGTCTGCAAGCGCACGGATGGTTGATAAATTGGAGAAAGTCCTCCCTAATTCCATCACAGCGGATGGTTCATTTGGGAGCCCTGCTAGATTCTCGTCAGCAAAGGATCTTCCTGACTCCGGAAAAGGTCTCCTCCCTACAGCTGCGGATACACAGTTGCCGACTGCCGCTCCATTCGGCAATGAGAGTTCTGGGGTCCATGGTGTCGGCATTCAACATGGTGGAATTTGCCCAGTGCCATTCCCGGCCCCTTCAGGGGCTGATTCTATCCGAATGGAACGGTTTACCTCACCAGATCCGGTCTCAGATGCTGGTGTTGTCCCCGGAGGTTCAGACAGCTCATCTGGTCGAGGGGCGCCCCTTTTGGATCCCGGACTGGGTCCTGCTCACAACAGATGCCAGTCTCCGGGGTTGGGGGACAGTGACAGGCTCGTTGTCACTTCAGGGACGTTGGACTGCGAAGGAAGCACTTTTCCCCATCAACATCCTAGAACTGAGGGCCGTGTACAGGGCCCTGCAGTCGTCTGGCACCGCTCTCCAAGGAAGGGCGCTTCAAGTTCAGTCCGACAACGCCACCATGGTGGCGTACATCAACCACCAAGGAGGAACTCGCAGTCTGGCTGTGATGTCGGAGGTGTCTTACATCCTTGCTTGGGCGGGGTGCCACATTCCGGCAATCTCGGCAGGTGTTCAGGTGTTCCGAGTTTCTAGGATCTTGGAATTTCTTCAATCAGTTTTGGACCTAGGCTTACGCCTTGCCTACCTGAAGGTTCATGTGTCCGCGCTGTCCGTGTGGTTCCAACGTAGGATCGCTACACTGCCAGATGTTTACACTTTTTCCCAAGGTGTTCTCCGAATCCAGCCTCCCTTCATGCCTCCTGTGGCTCTTTGGGACTTGGCGGTGGTTCTTCGGGTCCTGCAGGGTCCTCCTTTTGAGCCTCTTGAGTCGGTGGAACTCAAGTGGTTGACATTTAAGACGGTTTTTCTCCTGGCGATTGCTTCTGCCAGGAGGGTGTCAGAATTGGGGGCGCTTTCCTTTCGCCCCCCCTTTCTAATTTTTCACCAGGACAGAGCGGTGCTTAGCACTCGTCCTGAGTTTTTGCCTAAAGTGGTTTCTAAGTTCCACATTAATCAGGAACTTGTTGTGCCAGCTTTTCAGTCACCTGATCTTTCAGCTGGTGAGGCTTCCTTGGATGTAGTCCGTGCTCTCAGAATATATGTGGACCGGACTGCTTCCGTTAGGAAGTCTGACTCATTGTTTGTCCTCTTTGGTTTTCACAGGAGGGGTTGGCCTGCCAACAAACAAACGTTAGCCCGTTGGCTTTGTTCTGTTATTTGTGAGGCTTATGCACAGGAGGGTTTACCTGTTCCAGCCTCTGTTAAGGCTCATTCCACTCGTTCTGTGGGTCCCTCTTGGGCTGCTAGACGTGGCGCCTCTGCTGTTCAGCTATGTAAGGCGGCCATCTGGTCTTCCATTCAGACATTTCTACTTCAGGGTCCATAGGGGTATAGGTTGGGAACCAAATCCGGGCACCACGCAGTTAAAGCTTTTAGCTCCCAGCATGCACTGGGTCCACTCTCCCTATAACCCCACCCCCAAGCCAGAGGCACCTCAGTTTAAGCTGGTGCCCGGCCGGAGTCGGGTCACCGTTAGCGCAGGGGGGCTGATTAGCAGCCCCTAAGCTTAAAATAAATTTTTTATGAGTTTAAAGTTTTTTTTCTTTACTTTTGGACTTTTCAGAGGGGCAGCGTCGGACTGTCCATGAGACGTCCAAGCTGCCGCTCCGTCACCCCGCCGGCGCTGAGACGCCAGTACAGATCTGGGGATCTCAGCGGGACACCAGAGTCTGTACTAGCCGGACTCTGTGGGCGCCCAGGACTGCTGCCGGATCCACGGGGAGCAGGTAAGGTTGCGGATCACCGCTTGCGGTGATCCGCGCATTTGAAATGCAGTCCTGTGTCTCTGGGGATAGACCGGAGGCGCCGGCAGTGTCGGCAGGCCCCCCCATACCCCGTGTGTCCACTAGACCATGAGGGAGTTACAGATCGGCGCTGGGAGCCGGCGTCCCTGGGGTTAATAGCCGCCAAGGGGAGCAATCCTTCCCTGTTACAGCGGCTCCTCCCCTCAGCTCAGCGCACCTTTCAGTACTATAGTCTGGTGCCGCTGAGCTGCTTCTTCCGCGGGCCACGCTTCTTCTGAGGTCTCCAGGCGGCCATTTTCTTCATGTGGTGCAGCGCAGATCTCTGGAGATGGCAGTGAGCCCAGTCCCCCTGCGTACCTCACCATTAGGTCAGTGTACACAGCGCTGTAGCCTTCCCAGACACTGAATCTGGGTAAGTTGAATGCAGTGACATTTTGCAGTATATTATATGACATGTTTATGTATATATGTATATATCTGCATTGTATGTGACTTATGCTAGTGCTGACTGTATGTACTATTTCAAGTATTATTATCCCTGCTTTAGGGCTGGTAGCAGGTCCATTCTGGTTAGAAAGAATGTCGACCTGCACCAGTATCTTACACCCTCAGGCTAACGTGCCTTCGGGTTCCCTGTTTCTGACTAGCGGGTGGATCGCATGGCAGGACTCTGGCTGTCGCCAGATACTTTCAGAGTTCCGGCTGCGATGGTATCCGCCGTAATACCCTATGGCTGCGCTCTGGGGATGCAGAGGTGCAGATACCATCTATGGGGAAGATCTTGTTTGGTCCTGACCTTAACAAGATTGTAGTAACATTGGCAGTATTACTTACGACAAGTTTACTGCCTTCAGCTACTCCCACTACAAAGCCTCAGACTAAATCTGTTAAATCTTTTGGCCCTCGGGGTCAGCCTGAAGGCCTGTTTCTTCCTAGGCTGTGTCAGCCTCTACAAGGACCGCCATATCCAGTACCGAGCAGACCTGGACTTCCAGCCGACCCTGCTGCTGAACCTAAGGATAAATCTTCAGCCTGACGGGACAGGTCTACAACTGGGGGATTCCAGAGTGAGATACCGACTTTCTCAGTTCGCCCAGTGCTGGTGTCAAGTCGCCACGGCTGCGTGAGTAGGAGTGGTAGTCTCTCACGGGTACGCCCTCTCATTGCTCAGGCGGCCTCTTTCCATGTGGTGGTACGCGGGGCCTTACAAATCCAGAAAACTATACAGTCTTTGCGGTAAGCGGAGCTATTTCCCCACTATCTCAGCGAGGGACTGGTTGTTCTGCTTTCTTTCTGGTGCGGTGGCTGAATGGTCCTCTTTGGCCTATTCTCTGTCTCAATTCCCTGAACCAGTTCTTAAAGGTACCTGGGCTCAGGAGGAAACCCTTATGCTCCATCATCCGATGTTTGGAACCTGGGGACTTTATGGTATCACTGGATATGCATGACACGTGCCTACGGGTACATATAGAGACCTCTCATCAGCATGGGCCCAGGTTTGCTGTGCCACTTCAACACTGTCCTCAGCCCCACAGGGGTTTACCAGCTTTATGAATTTTCTGACAGTTCACCTGTTCAGTATTTCCGACTGCTCCAGTATCTGGACGGCCTCCTGCTCTTAGCAGGATCACCGAGGTACTTTACAGGCAGGTCTGGATAACCGTGGCTTCTTCTCGGTCGCAGATATTTAATCAATGGGGAAAAAGTCCTCCCGGCATCCCTCACAGGGTATTCTTCATCTGGGAGCACTGCTGGATTCTCAGACTCCGAGAATTCTTTTGGCGCAAGACAAGATCTCCAATCTCCACTCTTCAACTAGGAGTGCACGGATGTCTACGCAGTCGACATGTCATTACACTCTGTGATGCGCGGTCAAATATCCAGAGTGTTTACCTTTGGAAGGGTGGAATATGCTCTGTTCCATTCCAGGCCTTGCCATAATTTACTCCTCTCCAGAAGGATCAAATTTTTTCCATCAGATCACTGTTCAAACGATGATGCTCTCTTCGGAGGCGAGTAGTTCTCTGTCCGGGTGGCTATGGCCATCTCGTCCAGGGTATTCTTTGCTACAGACAGTATCTGATCCGCATTCGGTTCGGGGCAGTTGGAAGTCTGTCGATTCCACCCTGCCAATTAACTTGTTGGAACTTTAAGCTGTCTTGGGCCTTCACTCTGGCCTAACACATATTGCACGGTAAACCTGAAAAGGTTTGGTCCGACAATGTCACAACGGTGGCTTCCATTTGGGCAACACTGGTCGTTGAGTGGCAATGACAGGAATGTCACACATTTTGACATAGTCCGAGGGTCTCCTGCAGTGTTCATTCCAGGAGCTCTCCATTGGGAAGCGGGCGTCCTCAGCCATCACGACGTGCATCCTGGGGATTAGTCTCTTCTCCAAGAGAGGTGTCACCTCCTGGTGAGCAGAGGGGGCCTCCCTGAGGTGATCCTCAAGGCCTTCTGACTATCTCACTCTACCGGTGTTAGTCCAGAACTAGGAGTACTGAAGCAACCGTCAGTGCCTCTTTGTCAGTGAAGTGGTCCGTCCACTTTGTGTACCTTTGTCCTCCGGTCTCCCTTCTTCCTCGAGGTCTTCGGAAGTTTCATTCGAGACGGAGGGGCTTTCCTTCTGGTAGCTCCAGATCATCCCGGACGTCACTGGTACTTATATTTTCGGAGTCTTCCCATCGATGCTCCGTTCCTGCTGCTTCACTATCCGGACCTGTTGTCTCAGGGTCCTTGTTTTTCCCTGGACCTGGATCGTTTGTCTTTGACTGCGTCCCTACTGTGGTCCTAAGGCTTCTCTGGCTCTGTCATCATTGAAATGTTTAGAGCGCATAGGCCAGCTTTTGCTGGGATCTACCACAGACTGTGGCATACATAATTCTTATGGTATCGTACCGGTCGCTACGATCCTCCGGTGTTTAGGATTTTCAGAAGTTCTGGCATTCCTTCCGGCTGACTTGGGTCTAGCTTTCTGCCTGGCCTTTCTGAGAGTGCGGATCTCTGCTCTGTCAGTGGGGTTCAGCTGTGGAAATTGCTCCACTCTCTGGTATCCGATCCATCCTTCAGGTGTTTTCTGGCTTATGCCTCCCTTTGGCTTACCTAGGGGCTCCTTGGGATTTGGTAGTGGTTCTTAGTGCCCTTCGGGGACCTTCATTTGATAGCCATTTCAGGGTCTATAGCTTAGGCTCTCTCTCTCTTATGACGTTTGCATCTGTCAGGAGAGTATCTGAATTGGGAGCGTTCTCATGTGGCTCTCTCTTCTGGTTAGTCCACCATGTCAGGGTTGTGTTGCACTCTCCCTGTGTCTTTTCCTAAAGTGGTTTTTAAGTTCCATATTATTCTGGAATTTATGGTACTGACATTTCAGTCTCCAGTCCGCACGGCTGGTGTGGCCTCACTGACTGTGGTCCGGTCTCTCCGGATTTATGTAATCCGTTCTAGTTCCTTCAGGAAATCAGACTCCTTATTTGTGGTCTTTGGTTTTCACAGGAAAGCATGGCTGGCCAATAGTCTGACATTGGCTAGATGACTTTGTATAACTATCTCAGGGGCCTACACATAGGATAGGCCTTTCTGTTTCTGTTGATGCTTATTCTACTCGAGCTGTAGGTGGCTCGGCTGTTCTGCCTTGCAAAGTGGCCACGTGGTCTTCTGTCTACACCTTTTTAAGGTTCTATGCATTGGTTTCCTTTGCCTCTCAGGATGCTTCCTTTGGGGGACGAATTCTCCTCTCAGCACAGGAGCGTCCCCACCCTTATAAGGACTGCTTTGGGACATCCCCAAAGTCAACCCTGTGGACCCCTATGGACCCTGAAGTAGAAAACAAGAGATATGGTAAGAACTTACCTTTGTTATCTCTGTTTCTACGAAGTCCATAGGGTCCACAGGGCGCCCGCCCTGACGCACCTGGCTTCAAATAGGCTGTGTGGCTGGTCACCGGTTTTCCGTTTCCCATTTCTGTGAGTATGGTTTCTTGTGTGTTCCAGTCTTCCTTCTCTCTGTTTAGTCTCCTCCTCCGGCCTTTGCTGCTTACCAACTGAGGTGCTTGTGGCCGGGGGCGGGGTATAGAGGAGGACGGACCCAAGTGCATCCTGAGAGCAGCAGAAGCTTTAACTGTGTGGTGCCCGTGGATCCAGATCCAGCTATACCCCAAGGTCAACCATGTGGACCCTATGGACTTCGTAGAAACAGAGCTAACAAAGGTAAGTTCTTACCATATCTCTTGTTATCGGAGATCCCATTTCGCGGCAGGGGAGGTAACATTGACGGAAGAGCTGACTCTCCTTTATGGCAGGGGGGGGTAACGGAGGAGCAGTCTGTCCTGTCCTGTGCCTTCTGCTTGCATTGACGGAAGAGCTGACTCTCCTTTATGGCAGGGGGGGTAACGGAGGAGCAGTCTGTCCTGTCCTGTGCCTGCTGCTCGCATTGACAGAAGAGCTGACTGTAGTATATCAGGCAGCAGAGTAACAGCAGAAATGACTGGTTAATAAATAGATCTGCAATCCTGTGCAGGTGTCCTCCACCAGTACTTTCTACTCTCTTTGCCGGTTCTGCGCAGTCAGCTGGTGCTCAGACACACCGGTCCTTATACTGAGCTGCATGCGAGTCGGAACGTGTCTGCACCTCGCAATTTCTAGCAAACTGCGCCGCAGGTGACGCAGGCAACTTAGAGCAGCTACGAGAAATTCTTCTTCGGATACATCTCAGGCGCTTCTCATCGACAGCTGAGTGGTAATTACTGGGTGGCGTGGTAGAGAAGCGTACCGCGGGCGTGAGCCCATTTGTGGTTGCATCCTCTGCACCACAGGTTCTCAAACTCGGTCCTCAGGACCCCAAACAGTGCATGTTTTCCAGATCTCCTCAGAATCACAAATGGAATAATTTTCTCCACCAACTTTTAAAATGTGTCAGTGAGTAATGAATACACCTTTGCACCTGCTGGGTGACCTGGGAAATGTGTCAGTGAGTAATGAATACACCTGTGCACCTGCTGTGTGACCTGGGAAATGTGTCAGTGAGTAATGATTACACCTGTGCACCTGCAGGGTGACCTGGGAAATGTGTCAGTGAGTAATGACTACACCTGTGCACCTGCTGTGTGACCTGGGAAATGTGTCAGTGAGTAATGAATACACCTGTGCACCTGCTGTGTGACCTGGGAAATGTGTCAGTGAGTAATGAATACACCTGTGCACCTGCAGGGTGACCTGGGAAATGTGTCAGTGAGTAATGAATACACCTGTGCACCTGCTGTGTGACCTGGGAAATGTGTCAGTGAGTAATGATTACACCTGTGCACCTGCTGGGTGACCTGGGAAATGTGTCAGTGAGTAATGATTACACCTGTGCACCTGCTGTGTGACCTGGGAAATGTGTCAGTGAGTAATGATTACACCTGTGCACCTGCTGTGTGACCTGGGAAATGTGTCAGTGAGTAATGAATACACCTGTGCACCTGCTGTGTGACCTGGGAAATGTGTCAGTGAGTAATGATTACACCTGTGCACCTGCTGGGTGACCTGGGAAATGTGTCAGTGAGTAATGAGTACACATGTGCACCTGCTGGGTGACCTGGGAAATGTGTCAGTGAGTAATGATTACACCTGTGCGCCTGCTGTGTGACCTGGGAAATGTGTCAGTGAGTAATGATTACACCTGTGCGCCTGCTGGGTGACCTGGGAAATGTGTCAGTGAGTAATGAATACACCTGTGCGCCTGCTGGGTGACCTGGGAAATGTGTCAGTGAGTAATGATTACACCTGTGCACCTGCTGGGTGACCTGGGAAATGTGTCAGAGAGTAATGAATACACCTGTGCACCTGCTGGGTGACCTGGGAAATGTCAGTGAGTAATTATTACACCTGTGCACCTGCTGGGTGACCTGGGAAATGTGTCAGTGAGTAATGAGTACACATGTGCACCTGCTGGGTGACCTGGGAAATGTGTCAGTGAGTAATGATTACACCTGTGCACCTGCTGTGTGACCTGGGAAATGTGTCAGTGAGTAATGATTACACCTGTGCACCTGCTGTGTGACCTGGGAAATGTGTCAGTGAGTAATGATTACACCTGTGCACCTGCTGGGTGACCTGGGAAATGTGTCAGTGAGTAATGATTACACCTGTGCACCTGCTGGGTGACCTGGGAAATGTGTCAGTGAGTAATGATTACACCTGTGCACCTGCTGGGTGACCTGGGAAATGTGTCAGTGAGTAATGACTACACCTGTACACCTGCTGGGTGACCTGGTAAATGTGTCAGTGAGTAATGAATACACCTGTGCACCTGCTGGGTGACCTGGGAAATGTCAGTGAGTAATTATTACACCTGTACTCCTGCTGGATGACCTGGGAAATATGTCAGTGAGTAATGATTACACCTGTGCACCTGCTGGGTGACCTGGGAAATGTCAGTGAGTAATGATTACACCTGTGCACCTGCTGTGTGACCTGGGAAATGTGTCAGTGAGTAATGAATACACCTGTGCACCTGCTGGGTGACCTGGGAAATGTGTCAGTGAGTAATGAATACACCTGTGCACCTGCTGGGTGACCTGGGAAATGTGTCAGTGAGTAATGAATACACCTGCTGGGTGACCTGGGAAATGTGTCAGTGAGTAATGAATACACCTGCTGGGTGACCTGAAAAACGTGAACTGTGTGGGGCCCTGAGGGACGAATTTGAGAACCACTGCTCTGCACAAAGCATGTGGTTACTATGTGTTACTAGTGATGCTGGCTGGGGGGCATTGCTGCTGCATAGACGCGCGTGCGACTCGGGGTTGGGGTGGATATTCGCATCGAGGATTCGTAATTACATCCGCATTGCGTGTTACTCAGAATCTGACCCGTAGTCTGACTCCCCAGTGTGTGTGTTTGTGTAATGAATCGTTCCCTGTGATCCGCTTCCCCCCTCTCCCCAATAATCCCCCTTCACCGTACAGTCACATCCAGGACCCCTCTGATGCCGGCAGCTTCGCTCCCCCCAGCTTGCTGCCTGCTCTGTGGTGCTCTGCACAGCTTTGTATTAACTGCTAAAACAATGAAAGGGTTAATCTCAAACTAAACCTACGTGGAGGGGCTCATTGCTATCTGCTGTGTGCTGGGCGCGGAACCAGGCCTGATGAGATATTTGTGAGGTGTTAGTCTCGGCGGAGCTGCCCCCATTGCATCCGGTGCTGTGACTGCAGGGACATGGAGGTAAAGGGGGGCTAGCAGACGCCCCTGTTTTTTTGCAGTGGTGGCAGAAGGAACCCCCAGGAGGATATCCTGCATCGCCTTTATGTTATATGACCATAGATGTGGTGGTGGTCCGCCTCTGGTGGTTGGTGCATGTTCCGTGGTGACTCTCACTTCACAAATACTCCCTTTGGGTGTGCACTTTCCCATGCGTTGGAGTGTGTCGCACTAATCCAGTGCTAAGTGCGCACTGTGTGTTGCAATTCTGCTGGTGCAATAATGTTCTGTTCTCTACGAGTCCCGCGCTACAGATGCATCTAAGGTGGGTTCATGGTGTTGGGTGTTTTTGGTCATTTTTGCTCCACTAATCCGCATGCCTGTCTATTTCTCCTTCTCTGTCTCCCTCCTCCTCTCCTCTCTGCTGGATTTCCCTTCTAACAGGGGGTGTCGTTTGATCAAGTGAATAATCTTCTGATTGAGCCTGCTCGGATAGAGGAGGAAGAGGTGTGTACTGCAGCTTGGCGCTCTCTGCCCCCCCTCTGTCTCCCCCCGAAATCACTGGAAAAAAAAATCAAACACATTTTCCTTTTCAGCTCCACGTTTTTCGGGTGGTGGGTGTGCTCCATATCTGTCTTTCACTCTCACCCAGTGTTCTGCATCTTCTAAGGATAAAGCAACAGTGTCCTGGACATTAAGTTATCTCTCTTGAGGGGATATGTTCAGAGCAGATGGTTTTTTTTTTCTTTTGTTTATTTGTTTTGCACTGGCTTAAAGTGTGTCTGTAGCTTTCATGTGGTGCAGGCTATAGATACACTATTCATTAGGAACCAGTAACGTCACTGCAAACACAGCCAATCAATTCTATAGAATCCAGTGACATCACTGAGAATGCAACCTATCCACTCACTAACCAGTGACATCACTGAGAATGCAGCCTATCCACTCACTAACCAGTGACATCACTGAGAATGCAGCCTATCCACTCACTAATAACCAGTGACATCACTGAGAATGCAACCTATCCACTCACTAACCAGTGACATCACTGAGAATGCAGCCTATCCACTCACTAACCAGTGACATCACTGAGAATGCAGCCTATCCACTCACTAACCAGTGACATCACTGAGAATGCAGCCTATCCACTCACTAATAACCAGTGACATCACTGAGAATGCAACCTCACTCACTAACCAGTGACATCACTGAGAATGCAGCCTATCCACTCACTAATAACCAGTGACATCACGAAGAATGCAGCCTATCCATTCACTAGAAACCAAAAACATCACTGAGAATGCAGCCTATCCACTCACTAAGAGTCAGTGACATCACTAAGCATAAAGCCTATCCCATCATTAGTAACCAGTGACATCACTGAGATTGCAGTTTGTCCATTCACTAGAAACCAGTGACATCACTGAGATTGCAGATTGTCCATTCACTAGGAACCAGTGACATCACTGAGAATGCAGCCTATCCACTCACTAGCAACCAGTGACATCACTGAGAATGCAGCCTATCCACTCACTAGAAACCAGTGGCATCACTGAGAATGCAGCCTATCCAGTCACTAGAAACCAGTGACATCACTGAGAATGCAGCCTATCCACTCACTAGAAACCAGTGACATCACTGAGAATGCAGCCTACTTAGAGCACTTTACCCATGCGGTTGTTATAACTTAAAAAATAAGCAGCATGTTTAAAGTTGCAATTCTTTAAGTAGCATTACACCCATGTTGGTATCCTGGATCCGGCATTGTGAGGTCGACGTACTCACTGCAAACATAGTGCGTGTTGACCTTCTGACCGCATCACAGTCCAGCCAGATTGCAAGGTAATAAATGCTTGCTGGGCTACGTGATCCAGTCACACAGCAACACTTTGGTCAGTAGAAGAAAAACTAGTCCGACTGCTGCGTTCACAAAAGGTTGTAGGGGTGAAAGTCTGGTATGGGGAAGACCAGTAAGGAGATTGTGGCAGTAGTCAATGAGGGAGATAATGGGCTTGATCCAATTAGGAGAGAAGGGGGAAGTTGCTGTTGTAACGGTGTACAATTCACCCCCCTCGCACCCTGATCTCACCCCGGATTCACAAGTTCGGCGGTACCGGGATTGTTGCATACAGCCACACTTACCTGCACTGCCAGTAATTTGCTCCTACTTGGATTGAGCCCAATGAGTGCATGGGTCAGAGTGTTGCTGTGTCCTGTGCACGATATGGGCATGTTCTGGAAATATTTCTTACATGCATGTAACTTGATTTGGATAGAGATTGTATCTTGCAAACAAAGGCGTGTTTTGTACCAAGGATGGCACCTGGGCAGCGGGCATGAGTTGTAGGGTCTATTGTCCTCCGATAGAAAGCTGTCAGGTTGGTAACTTCTGTTGACTGGTGGGAACATTACTATCTCTATTTCTGAATGATTGTGAGGTGATGAGAGGACATCCATGATGTAGTGGAAGAGAGAAATTTAGTATCGCGGGGCAACATGGGTGGAGAGAAATCCAAGGCGGATGGGTTAATTTAAGGATCATCTGCATAGAGATTATACTAAAATGCAAATGAGTTTGTAAGTTTTCCAAGAGACGTGGTTCAGATGGAGAAGAGCATAACACTGAGCAAACACTTAAGGAGAAATTAGATAAGTAGGATGAGACACAGGATAGGACAGTGACCTGAGGACCTGGGGATGTAGTGTCTGTATGAGGAGAGAGCAGTCAGTGTCACATACAGCAGAGACCCAGAGAGGGGAACACTGAGAGTGATTAGATAAGTAGGATGAGACACAGGATAGGACAGTGACCTGAGGACCTGGGGATGTAGTGTCTGTATGAGGAGAGAGCAGTCAAAGTGTCACATACAGCAGAGAGACCCAGAGAGGGGAACACAGAGAGAGTGATTAGATAAGTAGGATGAGACACAGGATAGGACAGTGACCTGAGGACCTGGGGATGTAGTGTCTGTATGAGGAGAGAGCAGTCACAGTGTCACATACAGCAGAGAGACCCAGAGAGGGGAACACTGAGAGAGTGATTAGATAAGTAGGATGAGACACAGGATAGGACAGTGACCTGAGGACCTGGGGATGTAGTGTCTGTATGAGGAGAGAGCGGTCACAGTGTCACATACAGCAGAGAGACCCAGAGAGGGGAACACTGAGAGAGTGATTAGATAAGTAGGATGAGACACAGGATAGGACAGTGACCTGAGGACCTGGGGATGTAGTGTCTGTATGAGGAGAGAGCAGTCACAGTGTCACATACAGCAGAGACCCAGAGAGGGGAACACAGAGAGTGATTAGATAAGTAGGATGAGACACAGGATAGGACAGTGACCTGAGGACCTGGGGATGTAGTGTCTGTATGAGGAGAGAGCGGTCAGTGTGTCACATACAGCAGAGACCCAGAGAGGGGAACACAGAGAGAGTGATTAGATAAGTAGGATGAGACACAGGATAGGACAGTGACCTGAGGACCTGGGTATGTAGTGTCTGTATGAGGAGAGAGCGGTCACAGTGTCACATACAGCAGAGAGACCCAGAGAGGGGAACACTGAGAGAGTGATTAGATAAGTAGGATGAGACACAGGATAGGACAGTGACCTGAGGACCTGGGGATGTAGTGTCTGTATGAGGAGAGAGCAGTCACAGTGTCACATACAGCAGAGACCCAGAGAGGGGAACACTGAGAGAGTGATTAGATAAGTAGGATGAGACAGTGACCTGAGGACCTGGGGATGTAGTGTCTGTATGAGGAGAGACCAGTCACAGTGCCACATACAGCAGAGAGACCCAGAGAGGGGAACACAGAGAGTGATTAGATAAGAATGATGAGACACAGGATAGGACAGTGACCTGAGGACCTGGGGATGTAGTGTCTGTATGAGGAGAGAGCAGTCACGGTGTCAAATACAGCAGAGACCCAGAGAGGGGAACACTGAGAGAGTGATTAGATACGTAGGATGAGACACAGGATAGGACAGTGACCTGGGGATGTAGTGTATGTATGAGGAGAGAGCAGTCACAGTGTCACATACAGCAGAGAGACCCAGAGAGGGGAACACAGAGAGTGATTAGATAAGTAGGATGAGACACAGGATAGGACAGTGACCTGAGGACCTGGGGATGTAGTGTCTGTATGAGGAGAGAGCGGTCACAGTGTCACATACAGCAGTGAGACCCAGAGAGGGGAACACAGAGTGATTACATAAGTAGGATGAGACACAGGATAGGACAGTGACCTGAGGACCTGGGGATGTAGTGTCTGTATGAGGAGAGAGCAGTCACAGTGTCACATACAGCAGAGACCCAGAGAGGGGAACACTGAGAGAGTGATTAGATAAGTAGGATGAGACACAGGATAGGACAGTGACCTGAGGACCTGGGGATGTAGTGTCTGTATGAGGAGAGAGCAGTCACAGTGTCACATACAGCA
Source organism: Taudactylus pleione (assembly GCA_031769625.1). Taxonomy (NCBI): domain Eukaryota; kingdom Metazoa; phylum Chordata; class Amphibia; order Anura; family Myobatrachidae; genus Taudactylus; species Taudactylus pleione. Next base: position 260,096 of record JAUIMM010000905.1, read on the forward strand.
GAGACCCAGAGAGGGGAACACTGAGAGAGTGATTAGATAAGTAGGATGAGACAGTGACCTGAGGACCTGGGGATGTAGTGTCTGTATGAGGAGAGACCAGTCACAGTGTCACATACAGCAGAGAGACCCAGAGAGGGGAACACAGAGAGTGATTAGATAAGAATGATGAGACACAGGATAGGACAGTGACCTGAGGACCTGGGGATGTAGTGTCTGTATTAGGAGAGAGCAATCACAGTGTCACATACAGCAGAGACCCAGAGAGGGGAACACTGAGAGAGTGATTAGATATGTAGGATGAGACACAGGATAGGACAGTGACCTGAGGACCTCAGGATGTAGTGTATGTATGAGGAGAGAGCAGTCACAGTGTCACATACAGCAGAGAGACCCAGAGAGGGGAACACAGAGAGTGATTAGATAAGTAGGATGAGACACAGGATAGGACAGTGACCTGAGGACCTGGGGATGTAGTGTCTGTATGAGGAGAGAGCAGTCACAGTGTCACATACAGCAGAGACCCAGAGAGGGGAACACTGAGAGAGTGATTAGATAAGTAGGATGAGACAGTGACCTGAGGACCTGGGGATGTAGTGTCTGTATGAGGAGAGAGCAGTCACAGAGTCCCATACAGCAGAGAGACCCAGAGAGGGGAACACAGAGAGTGATTAGATAAGAATGATGAGACACAGGATAGGACAGTGACCTGAGGACCTGGGGATGTAGTGTCTGTATGAGGAGAGAGCAGTCACGGTGTCACATACAGCAGAGACCCAGAGAGGGGAACACTGAGAGAGTGATTAGATACGTAGGATGAGACACAGGATAGGACAGTGGACCTGAGGATCTGGGGATGTAGTGTATGTATGAGGAGAGAGCAGTCACAGTGTCACATACAGCAGAGACACAGAGAGGGGAACACAGAGAGTGATTAGATAAGTAGGATGAGACACAGGATAGGACAGTGACCTGAGGACCTGGGGATGTAGTGTCTGTATGAGGAGAGAGCAGTCACAGTGTCACATACAGCAGAGACCCAGAGAGGGGAACACTGAGAGAGTGATTAGATAAGTAGGATGAGACAGTGACCTGAGGACCTGGGGATGTAGTGTCTGTATGAGGAGAGAGCAGTCACAGTGTCACATACAGCAGAGAGACCCAGAGAGGGGAACACACAGAGAGTGATTAGATACGTAGGATGAGACACAGGATAGGACAGTGACCTGAGGACCTGGGGATGTAGTGTCTGTATGAGGAGAGAGCGGTCACAGTGTCACATACATCAGAGAGACCCATAGAGGGGAACACTGAGAGAGTGATTAGATAAGTAGGATGAGACACAGGATAGGACAGTGACCTGAGGACCTGGGGATGTAGTGTCTGTATGAGGAGAGAGCGGTCACAGTGTCACATACAGCAGAGAGACCCAGAGAGGGGAACACTGAGAGAGTGATTAGATAAGTAGGATGAGACACAGGATAGGACAGTGACCTGAGGACCTGGGGATGTAGTGTCTGTATGAGGAGAGAGCGGTCACAGTGTCACATACAGCAGAGAGACCCAGAGAGGGGAACACACAGAGAGTGATTAGATAAGTAGGATGAGACACAGGATAGGACAGTGACCTGAGGACCTGGGGATGTAGTGTCTGTTTGAGGAGAGAGCAGTCACAGTGTCACATACAGCAGAGACCCAGAGAGGGGAACACTGAGAGAGTGATTAGATAAGTAGGATGAGACAGTGACCTGAGGACCTGGGGATGTAGTGTCTGTATGAGGAGAGAGCAGTCACAGTGTCCCATACAGCAGAGAGACCCAGAGAGGGGAACACAGAGAGTGATTAGATAAGAATGATGAGACACAGGATAGGACAGTGACCTGAGGACCTGGGGATGTAGTGTCTGTATGAGGAGAGAGCAGTCACGGTGTCACATACAGCAGAGACCCAGAGAGGGGAACACTGAGAGAGTGATTAGATACGTAGGATGAGACACAGGATAGGACAGTGACCTGAGGACCTGGGGATGTAGTGTCTGTATGAGGAGAGAGCGGTCACAGTGTCACATACAGCAGAGAGACCCAGAGAGGGGAACACACAGAGAGTGATTAGATACGTAGGATGAGACACAGGATAGGACAGTGACCTGAGGACCTGGGGATGTAGTGTATGTATGAGGAGAGAGCAGTCACAGTGTCACATACAGCAGAGACCCAGAGAGGGGAACACTGAGAGAGTGATTAGATACGTAGGATGAGACACAGGATAGGACAGTGACCTGAGGACCTGGGGATGTAGTGTCTGTATGAGGAGAGAGCGGTCACAGTGTCACATACAGCAGAGACCCAGAGAGGGGAACACTGAGAGAGTGATTAGATAAGTAGGATGAGACACAGGACAGGACAGTGACCTGAGGACCTGGGGATGTAGTGTCTGTATGAGGAGAGAGCAGTCACAGTGTCACACACAGCAGAGACCCAGAGAGGGGAACACTGAGAGAGTAATTAGATAAGTAGGATGAGACACAGGATAGGACAGTGCCCTGAGGACCTGGGGATGTAATGTCTGTATGAGGAGAGAGCGGTCACAGTGTCACATACTGCAGAGAGACCCAGAGAGTGGAACAATGAGAGAATGACAAACGCGGTGGTGTTTTACTCAAGGTAGTTCCAGATCGAGTTAATATCTGTCTGGAATAAGTCCAACATCACCTGACCAATCAGTTCAGGAGACGTCCTCCAAAGGTGTACCAATCTCTCCTCTAGTGGCTGAGGGACAACTTCCTCATCAGGAGTTGCCCCTTCACCATTTGGGATTGGACAATTGTGATAACAATTTGGGGATAGGAGATGAAAGCTCCAGATATACTGTATATGCTAGAACAAAGAGTGGTTTTCAACTCTCTTTTCAGTGGGAGCCAGCTCTTGCGAGGAATGGCCATAATGATCCATTTAGACAATGCCACAGTAGTGATATGCCTCAATCATCAGTTAGGTGCAGTACCAAGAGTTCATTTGCCAAGAGAGAAACAAGCAAGGATCAAGCACTTGGCAGAGCGTAATATTACAGCTATCACTGCATTGTTCACTCCTGAGGTACCTTGATCCTTGGCCAGGAACACTTCTTTGTTGGGTCAGCTAGATGTTGATATTGTGGCATCTTGATTGAGCCACAAGGTTGGGAGTACTTCTACTGCAGGACACTGTATCTGAAGGCAGCATTGGTAGACTCCATGGCAATCCTTTGAAACTTGTTTCTGATTTACTTCCGTGGATGATAAAGAAGGTAAAAAGAGAGAGCTTCCAGGCGATTCTGGTAGCACTGGATTGGCCAAGATGATCATGATACATGGAGATAGTCAACTTGGTGCCTAGAGTAGTGTCAGAGACAGTGACAATAAAGTTATCGACACTACTACTACTACTCCTCCTCCTTCTCGGACTTAATCATCTTGAGCTGTTTGACTCTTACTGTGGCAATTGTGTTCTGAATGGGGCCTGTGAGTAATGGGGCACCAACCTGTGATTGGCCACATGAGATTTATTTACTTCTCTGTGGTACCCAGACGTTGCCGGTTATAGCATTCAACCATTGATCATTGCTGTTTTTGCCGCAGATTATTGGCTACCCTTTTTTTGCCGCCAGCCACGAACCTTTGCTGATTTATCGCATTCCTCCTGATCTCCCAGCCCTGACTCTTGGTTTGCTTATTTTCTTAGCCGCCTGTCTTTGTACTCTGCTTCATCTGTTACTATCAATTGGAATTGTTTTCTAACCTCAGGATTCAGTGGACTTAAAGCTTTACCTGGAAGACCACCTTGATGTTGGATGTCACCACAGCTATTAGAGTCTTGGAGCTAGGGGCTCTATCTTTGTAGGATTGGGCTTTAAAGTAAACTTCAATCCATGGGGTCTATGAGTTCCATTTACATTGGGTGATTGTGATTGCAGCCTTAGTACATTTCTGATAAAAGAAAAAAAAGGCATCTCTTGTCTCTCTGGATGTTTTCGGGGCCGTGAACCGTGAAATGTGCATGGCAGATGATCTTTTTGCCTCCTGTGATGCCCACAAGAGGTTGGCAAGTGTCCAAGCAGACCATTGTTAGGTGGATTCCTTGATCTTTCGTCAGGCTTACACTGTAGCAGATCAGTCAGTGCCTCTCCTGAGTGGTGTGGCACATGCCCTGTGGCTTTGGTTTAGCAACTTTGCTTTGCAGCAACGTGGGCTCCTTCCACTCTATACTGCGGTTTTACAGCAACCCACTTACTGTGCCTCTGGAGCCAGGCGCTGCTTCAGTCACTGCTAGCCTGGCAGATTTTTACTTTATTGCTTACTTTTTAGATTTTTTTTTTAGATGTACTTCCATAATGATGTTAAACATTCCTGGCTACCGGGACCTTTCTTATCTGATAAGTTACCTTAACGTGAGGTGGTACTGAAAGATGCAGTCGGGCTTGTGGCGGTTGCAGTCCAGTATCCTCTGTCAGCCCACAGGGGAGGAATCAGCCCTGCGTCCTTCTCCTGGGCACACTTCCTTGCTGGGTAAAACGCTCCCCTTCCCCCTCAGCCACTCAGCAGCAGTGGTGCCGTCCTGATCTCTCCTCTTGACTTTAGGATGATGTAACATTAGTTTTGTGTTGTATTTTGTGCTTTACACTGTTTTCCTCCTCCTCCATCATACCCTAGAGTTGGGAAGAAAGCTTCTCCAAGTTGGTTATTGTGGGAACAGTGTTTGTGCGTGTCTCTGTTGTGAGAGTGTTTTACCTATCTACTGTGTGTGTGTCTCTGGTCTATTGTGGCATCACTCCTTCTTTTCCCTACGCACCATTTCTGGGAAGGGGAATTTCTCTGGGGGCATTCCATCTAAACCACTTTGTCTAAATCCTTTGCCTGCTAAAACTGTAAAACAAACATTCCTGTGGCACGTTCAGACCAGGATTCTCTTTACCAGAAGAATCCTCAGAGCTTAGGATAGGTTCCAAAGTCTCTTCTCAGGCAGAAGAGTATTGGTGGAGGATCCTGACCACTGTTTATCCTCCCAGGTGGAGGAGGATTCTGTTAATGTCGATGTGGAGACTTTCGTGTGGGCACTTAAGCAAGCTTTTAATATTCAGGATGCTGAAGTTTACGAGGCTTCGGATATTTCTCTTTTCAAGTTTAAGAAGAAACGGGTTGTCACATTTCCATCTTCTCAACTTAAGATTCTTCTTTATTAAGCCTGGACTTGTCCAGATCCGAGGGTTCAAATCTCCCCTAGATTGTCGTCCTATCCCTCTGCCCCGTGCGGCTTGAACCAAGTAGGAATCTCTGCCTGTAGCAGGATCTGCTATCATCCTTTGTCTAAAAGGACTACCATTCCTGTTCCATTTGCTGCTTTGCTCAAGTTTAGCACATACCGAAAACTGGATGTGTCATTTTCCACTCATGTTTTTGTTCCACCCATAGTTCTGCTTCCATGAATTCTCAGAAGAATAAAGAGAGCAGTTTGTAAAAGTGATTCTGGTACCTCCAGATTGGCCAAGAAGATCGTTGTGTTCAGACCTTCTAGGTGTGCTGGATTCTCCTCCTTTCTGACTTTCTCTTCGTTCTGATCTTCTACCTCAGGGATCCTTCCGATACCTTACTTTAAGTCAACTGGCTTCGACACGTTGGGATATTGAAACCACCATCTTGAAGGCCAAGAGATTTTCAGAATGTTGCTTGGATGATGCAGAGAGCTCAAAAGGCTATTCCAGCCAAACATAGGGTCTGGCAAACCTATATTTCTTGATGTGAGTGCCGTAAGTTTCCCCCAGAAACATCTGGCACTTCTTTCTGAAGTTAAGACTCTTCCCCAAGGGATGGGGGGGGGGGGGGGGGGTGCTGTCTTGTCGTTTCCCTTTCTTAGCCTTCCATGAGGATAGGGCGGTTCTCTGAGCAAAACTGAAGGTAGTCATATTAACCAACAGATTGTAGGTCCTCCATAGTATTTGGGAGAGTTCTACCTCCATGATGAAGTGTATCACATGGGAACAAGTGTATATGGGTTACTTCTTTGCTGGATGTAACACAAGTCCTATGAATCTATGTTCAGCTCGCTGCCAACTTGCGTAGGACAGATGATATGTTTTTCTTGTACGATTCTGCTAAGTGAGACTGGCCGACCTCCAAGCAGTGCGTTGCTAGGTGGCTTCGGGATGATGTTAGTCAGGCTTGTGGTGCTGCAGGTGATCTGGTCCCTTCCCGTGGTACCAGCTCTTTCCACGAGATCTGTGGCGGCTTGGGCGGCGGTCCACGGAGCCTCCGCTGAGGGAGCAGTTCGTCAGTGCGTAATTTTGTCAGGTTTCATACTTTGGCCATGAAGTGTTTTGTTTCTACGTCCCATGAGGACAGCTTTGGGACGTACCCAATCTTCTAGTACCCCCCAAGGATAAGAAAGAGAGAGGGATTTTTTTCTTGTTACTTCCCATAAACTTTTTCTCCGGGGGAGATACTGGGCGCCGTCCTAGCGCTCTACCTGTATGTTTCCTGGGTGATTTCTCCTCTCTGCTCTGAGCTGCTGTACAGCCGGTTGCAGAGGGTGAGGAGCCCAGTTTTGGAGTACTTTATTGTAAGTGCCAGGGTCCTCCTGGGCTGTGTTTGGTACTTTTGCATCTTTCTGGAGTTGGTTCCAGATTTCTCTCTCCCATGGAACATCTCATAGATCTACAGCCAATGTCAGAACTGTCTGTTACTGGAGTAGGAGAGCAGATGTGTTCCAAGCAGTCTCTGGGCAGGGGAGAGGTGGATTCTTGGAGTCCTCATTGTGAGATGCATCTGGTCTTAGCTGATTTGAGGAGTAATTTCATAGGATGACTAGTAGCGCAGGGAGATCGGGCCTGTTTCTTCAGTATGTACTGAGGACTTCAGTGAATGCATTACTCTGCTCCGTCCACAGCTTACTTAAAGAATAGGAGTTTCCTGTGTTGGCTGAGTAGAATGCTGATGACTGCTGGTGTAGGTAAGTGTTACAGGTACAGGAAGTGGTCAGGACTAGTGTCAGTACTGTGTGTAGGTGTGTACATGGCTGCTGGTGTAGGTAAGTGTTACAGGTACAGGAAGTGGTCAGGACTAGTGTCAGTACTGTGTGTAGGTGTGTACATGGCTGCTGGTGTGGGTAAGTGTTACAGGTACAGGAAGTGGTCAGGACTAGTGTCAGTACTGTGTGTAGGTGTGTACATGGATGCTGGTGTAGGTAAGTGTTACAGGTACAGGAAGTGGTCAGGACTAGTGTCAGTACTGTGTGTAGGTGTGTACATGGCTGCTGGTGTAGGTAAGTGTTACAGGTGCAGGAAGTGGTCAGGACTAGTGTCAGTACTGTGTGTAGGTGTGTACATGGCTGCTGGTGTAGGTAAGTGTTACAGGTGCAGGAAGTGGACAGGACTAGTGTCAGTACTGTGTGTAGGTGTGTACATGGCTGCTGGTGTAGGTAAGTGTTACAGGTGCAGGAAGTGGTCAGGACTAGTGTCAGTGCTGTGTGTAGGTGTGTACATGGCTGCTGGTGTGGGTAAGTGTTACAGGTACAGGAAGTGGTCAGGACTAGTGTCAGTGCTGTGTGTAGGTGTGTACATGGCTGCTGGTGTGGGTAAGTGTTACAGGTACAGGAAGTGGTCAGGACTAGTGTCAGTGCTGTGTGTAGGTGTGTACATGGCTGCTGGTGTAGGTAAGTGTTACAGGTACAGGAAGTGGTCAGGACTAGTGTCAGTACTGTGTGTAGGTGTGTACATGGCTGCTGGTGTAGGTAAGTGTTACAGGTACAGGAAGTGGTCAGGACTAGTGTCAGTACTGTGTGTAGGTGTGTACATGGCTGCTGGTGTAGGTAAGTGTTACAGGTACAGGAAGTGGTCAGGACTAGTGTCAGTACTGTGTGTAGGTGTGTACATGGCTGCTGGTGTAGGTAAGTGTTACAGGTGCAGGAAGTGGTCAGGACTAGTGTCAGTACTGTGTGTAGGTGTGTACATGGCTGCTGGTGTAGGTAAGTGTTACAGGTACAGGAAGTGGTCAGGACTAGTGTCAGTACTGTGTGTAGGTGTGTACATGGCTGCTGGTGTAGGTAAGTGTTACAGGTGCAGGAAGTGGACAGGACTAGTGTCAGTACTGTGTGTAGGTGTGTACATGGCTGCTGGTGTGGGTAAGTGTTACAGGTACAGGAAGTGGTCAGGACTAGTGTCAGTACTGTGTGTAGGTGTGTACATGGCTGCTGGTGTAGGTAAGTGTTACAGGTACAGGAAGTGGTCAGGACTAGTGTCAGTACTGTGTGTAGGTGTGTACATGGCTGCTGGTGTAGGTAAGTGTTACAGGTACAGGAAGTGGTCAGGACTAGTGTCAGTACTGTGTGTAGGTGTGTACATGGCTGCTGGTGTAGGTAAGTGTTACAGGTACAGGAAGTGGTCAGGACTAGTGTCAGTGCTGTGTGTAGGTGTGTACATGGCTGCTGGTGTGGGTAAGTGTTACAGGTACAGGAAGTGGTCAGGACTAGTGTCAGTGCTGTGTGTAGGTGTGTACATGGCTGCTGGTGTGGGTAAGTGTTACAGGTGCAGGAAGTGGTCAGGACTAGTGTCAGTGCTGTGTGTAGGTGTGTACATGGCTGCTGGTGTGGGTAAGTGTTACAGGTACAGGAAGTGGTCAGGACTAGTGTCAGTGCTGTGTGTAGGTGTGTACATGGCTGCTGGTGTGGGTAAGTGTTACAGGTACAGGAAGTGGTCAGGACTAGTGTCAGTACTGTGTGTAGGTGTGTACATGGCTGCTGGTGTGGGTAAGTGTTACAGGTACAGGAAGTGGTCAGGACTAGTGTCAGTGCTGTGTGTAGGTGTGTACATGGCTGCTGGTGTAGGTAAGTGTTACAGGTGCAGGAAGTGGTCAGGACTAGTGTCAGTACTGTGTGTAGGTGTGTACATGGCTGCTGGTGTAGGTAAGTGTTACAGGTACAGGAAGTGGTCAGGACTAGTGTCAGTACTGTGTGTAGGTGTGTACATGGCTGCTGGTGTAGGTAAGTGTTACAGGTACAGGAAGTGGTCAGGACTAGTGTCAGTACTGTGTGTAGGTGTGTACATGGCTGCTGGTGTAGGTAAGTGTTACAGGTGCAGGAAGTGGTCAGGACTAGTGTCAGTGCTGTGTGTAGGTGTGTACATGGCTGCTGGTGTAGGTAAGTGTTACAGGTGCAGGAAGTGGTCAGTACTAGTGTCAGTGTTGTACTGTGTGTAGGTGTGTACATGGCTGCTGGTGTAGGTAAGTGTTACAGGTACAGGAAGTGATCAGGACTAGTGTCAGTACTGTGTGTAGGTGTGTACATGGCTGCTGGTGTAGGTAAGTGTTACAGGTGCAGGAAGTGGTCAGGACTAGTGTCAGTACTGTGTGTAGGTGTGTACATGGCTGCTGGTGTAGGTAAGTGTTACAGGTACAGGAAGTGATCAGGACTAGTGTCAGTACTGTGTGTAGGTGTGTACATGGCTGCTGGTGTGGGTAAGTGTTACAGGTACAGGAAGTGGTCAGGACTAGTGTCAGTACTGTGTGTAGGTGTGTACATGGCTGCTGGTGTAGGTAAGTGTTACAGGTACAGGAAGTGGTCAGGACTAGTGTCAGTGCTGTGTGTAGGTGTGTACATGGCTGCTGGTGTGGGTAAGTGTTACAGGTACAGGAAGTGGTCAGGACTAGTGTCAGTACTGTGTGTAGGTGTGTACATGGCTGCTGGTGTAGGTAAGTGTTACAGGTGCAGGAAGTGGTCAGGACTAGTGTCAGTACTGTGTGTAGGTGTGTACATGGCTGCTGGTGTAGGTAAGTGTTACAGGTACAGGAAGTGGTCAGGACTAGTGTCAGTACTGTGTGTAGGTGTGTACATGGCTGCTGGTGTGGGTAAGTGTTACAGGTACAGGAAGTGGTCAGGACTAGTGTCAGTACTGTGTGTAGGTGTGTACATGGCTGCTGGTGTAGGTAAGTGTTACAGGTGCAGGAAGTGGTCAGGACTAGTGTCAGTACTGTGTGTAGGTGTGTACATGGCTGCTGGTGTGGGTAAGTATTACAGGTACAGGAAGTGGTCAGGACTAGTGTCAGTACTGTGTGTAGGTGTGTACATGGCTGCTGGTGTGGGTAAGTGTTACAGGTACAGGAAGTGGTCAGGACTAGTGTCAGTACTGTGTGTAGGTGTGTACATGGCTGCTGGTGTGGGTAAGTGTTACAGGTACAGGAAGTGATCAGGACTAGTGTCAGTACTGTGTGTAGGTGTGTACATGGCTGCTGGTGTAGGTAAGTGTTACAGGTACAGGAAGTGGTCAGGACTAGTGTCAGTACTGTGTGTAGGTGTGTACATGGCTGCTGGTGTAGGTAAGTGTTACAGGTGCAGGAAGTGGACAGGACTAGTGTCAGTGCTGTGTGTAGGTGTGTACATGGCTGCTGGTGTAGGTAAGTGTTACAGGTACAGGAAGTGGTCAGGACTAGTGTCAGTACTGTGTGTAGGTGTGTACATGGCTGCTGGTGTAGGTAAGTGTTACATGTGCAGGAAGTGGTCAGTACTAGTGTCAGTGTTGTACTGTGTGTAGGTGTGTACATGGCTGCTGGTGTGGGTAAGTGTTACAGGTACAGGAAGTGGTCAGGACTAGTGTCAGTACTGTGTGTAGGTGTGTACATGGCTGCTGGTGTAGGTAAGTGTTACAGGTACAGGAAGTGGTCAGGACTAGTGTCAGTACTGTGTGTAGGTGTGTACATGGCTGCTGGTGTAGGTAAGTGTTACAGGTACAGGAAGTGGTCAGGACTAGTGTCAGTACTGTGTGTAGGTGTGTACATGGCTGCTGGTGTGGGTAAGTGTTACAGGTACAGGAAGTGGTCAGGACTAGTGTCAGTACTGTGTGTAGGTGTGTACATGGCTGCTGGTGTGGGTAAGTGTTACAGGTACAGGAAGTGGTCAGGACTAGTGTCAGTACTGTGTGTAGGTGTGTACATGGCTGCTGGTGTAGGTAAGTGTTACAGGTACAGGAAGTGGTCAGGACTAGTGTCAGTGCTGTGTGTAGGTGTGTACATGGCTGCTGGTGTGGGTAAGTGTTACAGGTACAGGAAGTGGTCAGGACTAGTGTCAGTACTGTGTGTAGGTGTGTACATGGCTGCTGGTGTAGGTAAGTGTTACAGGTACAGGAAGTGGTCAGGACTAGTGTCAGTACTGTGTGTAGGTGTGTACATGGCTGCTGGTGTAGGTAAGTGTTACAGGTACAGGAAGTGGTCAGGACTAGTGTCAGTACTGTGTGTAGGTGTGTACATGGCTGCTGGTGTGGGTAAGTGTTACAGGTACAGGAAGTGGTCAGGACTAGTGTCAGTACTGTGTGTAGGTGTGTACATGGCTGCTGGTGTAGGTAAGTGTTACAGGTACAGGAAGTGGTCAGGACTAGTGTCAGTACTGTGTGTAGGTGTGTACATGGCTGCTGGTGTAGGTAAGTGTTACAGGTACAGGAAGTGGTCAGGACTAGTGTCAGTACTGTGTGTAGGTGTGTACATGGCTGCTGGTGTGGGTAAGTGTTACAGGTACAGGAAGTGGTCAGGACTAGTGTCAGTACTGTGTGTAGGTGTGTACATGGCTGCTGGTGTAGGTAAGTGTTACAGGTGCAGGAAGTGGTCAGGACTAGTGTCAGTACTGTGTGTAGGTGTGTACATGGCTGCTGGTGTAGGTAAGTGTTACAGGTACAGGAAGTGGTCAGGACTAGTGTCAGTACTGTGTGTAGGTGTGTACATGGCTGCTGGTGTGGGTAAGTGTTACAGGTGCAGGAAGTGGTCAGGACTAGTGTCAGTACTGTGTGTAGGTGTGTACATGGCTGCTGGTGTAGGTAAGTGTTACAGGTACAGGAAGTGGTCAGGACTAGTGTCAGTACTGTGTGTAGGTGTGTACATGGCTGCTGGTGTGGGTAAGTGTTACAGGTACAGGAAGTGGTCAGGACTAGTGTCAGTGTTGTACTGTGTGTAGGTGTGTACATGGCTGCTGACACATACACTTACCCTGCTGTGCTAGTAGTACAGTCAGGTGCATAAATATTGGGACATTGACAGAATTTTCAGATTTTGGCCTCTAGTCACCACCACAATGGCTGTGAAATAAAACAAAAAAGATGTGCTTTACCTGCAGACTTTCAGGTTGAATTTGAGGGTAATTACATCCAAATCAGGGGAACGGTGTAGGAGTTACAATGGTTTCTATATGTGCCTCCCACTTTTTAAGGGGCCAAAAGTAATGGGACTATCAACTCAAAAGCTATTTCATGGACAGGTGTTGTCTATTCCCTCGTTATTTCATTATCAATTAAGCAGGTAAAGGTCTGGAGTTGATTCTAGGTGTGACATTTGCATTTGGAATCAGTAGCTGTCGACTCTCAATATGAGATCCAAAGAGCTGTCACTATCAGTGAAGCCATCATTAGGCTGAGAAATCAAAACAAACCCATCAGAGAGATAGAAAAAACATTAGGTGTGGCCAAATCAACTGTTTGGAACATTCTTAAAAAGAAAGAACGCATCGGAGAGCTCAGCAACACCAAAAGACCCGGAAGACCACGGAAAACAACTGTGGTGGATGACAGAAGAATTATTTCCCTGGTGAAGAAAAACCCCTTCACAACAGTTGGCCAAATCAAGAACACTCTCCAGGATGTAGACGTATATATGTGTCAAAGTCAATAATCAAGAGAAGACTTCACAAGAGTGAATATAGAGGGTTCACCACATGATGTAAACCATTGGTGAGCCACAAAAACAGGAAGACCAGATTAGAGTTTGCCAAACAACATCTAAAAAAGCCATTACAGTTCTGGAACAACATCCTATTGACAGATGAGACAAAGATCAACTTGTACCAGAGTGATGGCAAGAGAAGAGAAGGAAAGGAATTGCTCATGATCCAAAACATACCACCTCATCAGTGAAGCATGGTGGTGGTAGTGTCATGGCGTGGGCATGTATGGCTGCTAATGGAACTGGTTCCCTTGTATTTATTGATGATGTGACTGCTGACAAAAGCAGCAGAATGAATTATGAAGTGTTTCGGGCAATATTATATGCTCATATTCAGTCAAATGCTTCAGAAATCATTGGACGGCGCTTCACAGTGCAGATGGACAATGACCCGAAGCATACTGCAAAAGCAACCAAAGAGTTTTGTAAGGCTAAAAAGTGTTATGTTATGCAATGGCCAAGCCAATCCCCTGACCTGAATCCGATTGAGCATGCATTTCACTTGGTGAAGACAAAACTGAAGGGAAAATGCCCCAAGAACAAGCAGGAACTGAAGACATTTGCAGTAGAGGCCTGGCAGAGCATCACCAGGGATGAAACCCAGCGTCTGATGTTGTCTATGTGTTCCAGACTTCAGGCTGTAATTCCCTGCAAAGGATTTGCAACAAAGTATTAAAAAGTGAAAGTTAGATTTAGGATTGTTTAGTTTGTCCCATTACTTTTGGCCCCTTAAAAAGTGGGCGGCACATATAGAAACCGTTGTAATTCCTACACCGGTCACCCGATTTGGATGTAATTACCCTCAAATTAAATCTGAAAGTCTGCAGGTAAATCACATCTTGTTTGTTTCATTTCAAAGCCATTGTGGTGGTGACTAGAGGCCAAAATATGACAATTCTGTCAATGTCCCAATATTTATGGACCTGACTGTATGTGTTTCACAGTGAGTCTGTGTGTACAGTAAGTAGAATACACATAGTATTGTTATTGTGTATGTGTGTTGGTGGGATACACATATTGTAGTATTGTGTGTATTAGAGAGAGGAAGAGACGTAGGATACACATAGTATTGTGTGTGTGTGTGAGATACATTGTTGCAGCACTGTGTAGTAGGATATACACTGTATTATGTAATGTGCTGTATGTTAGTAGTTACATGGCGCAGTATAAGTATTCCCATGTGATTGGTGGTTGTATACAGATAGAGAGGTAGACACACACACGTATGTGTACAGACATGTATGATTTATGTACCAGTAATGCAGAAGACTTACCCCATGTATCTAATACACAGATGTGGCACTCCCTGCATACATTACCCCTGTGTTACCCTAATGTACCCATCCTGTCCTGTCTGATGCCCGCTGCATGCCTGCATTGGGTGCTATGAATGTCGCTGCACCCTAACCAGTGGCGCTGTGTTTTCTGACGGCGTCTGGCCGCCTTATGGGGTTATACTTGTCCTGGAGTTTGTTCTGTCTTCTTATCCCATTAATGGACTTTATAATCTGCTTCCAGCTCACCCTCACCATCCTGCGTCAGACTGGGGGCCTGGGAATCAGCATAGCTGGGGGCAAAGGGTCCACCCCTTACAAGGGAGATGATGAGGTAAGGAGACGCCGCGGTAAGATGCCGGTGATAACTGGTGCAGGAGTACTGTGCCTCGCATCATGTGCTGCGCATTCCTAGGGCTCCGCACAGCGGCGTTGGAGAAACCAGGCTCATATAACCATATGTCATTTGTTACATCATCCTGCCTGTGTATTGTGCTGTCATAGGAGATCCCATAGATGAATGTCACATCATCCTGCCTGTGTATTGTGCTCTCATAGGAGATCCCATAGATGAATGTCACATCATCCTGCCTGTGTATTGTGCTGTCATAGGAGATCCCATAGATGATTGTCACATCATCCTGCCTGTGTATTGTGCTGTCATAGGAGATCCCATAGATGAATGTCACATCGTCCTGCCTGTGTATTGTGCTCTCATAGGAGATCCCATAGATGAATGTCACATCATCCTGCCTGTGTATTGTGCTCTCATAGGAGATCCCATAGATGAATGTCACATCATCCTGCCTGTGTATTGTGCTGTCATAGGAGATCCCATAGATGATTGTCACATCATCCTGCCTGTGTATTGTGCTGTCATAGGAGATCCCATAGATGAATGTCACATCGTCCTGCCTGTGTATTGTGCTCTCATAGGAGATCCCATAGATGAATGTCACATCATCCTGCCTGTGTATTGTGCTCTCATAGGAGATCCCATAGATGAATGTCACATCATCCTGCCTGTGTATTGTGCTGTCATAGGAGATCCCATAGATGATTGTCACATCATCCTGCCTGTGTATTGTGCTCTCATAGGAGATCCCATAGTACTGAGTTATGTTTTACCAATGACGGCATCTCCTACATTGCATCAGAAAGCGTCATGTACAGGTCTAATTGTTGATACTGTGATGGTCATTGTACATCTAATTCCCAACGCCTTTGTGTACAAGCCCTATCGTTACAATTGGCGCCATCCATAGAACAGACTGCGGATGAAGAGCTGACATGTTGAGGCCATATTGTTGCTGACGGTCACATGTAGCAGGTTTAGCCGCGGTCAGCGTCCGGATAGACAGAAGGTTGCGTATTATATTATCGGCACACGGGTATTATATAATGAATCTACACTGCGCTGTTATTACAGATGTGCCCTTGTACACTATTGCTGGAGGCGTTCTCCTTGGCGTGCCAGGTCCCATCTGAGTAGGCTTGCGTGAAGCGTCTTTTTCGTCCGAAAGTGCGTTTTAGTCACAAACTGATGCAACAAACCGCTTCCGCAGACTGCGCTGATTAATGTGATATGCGACCCTTGTATATCTCTGCGCTGAGTGAATCTTTATACAACGTGCCACGATGCAGCCGCCGCGGCATTTTTACACGCCAAGTTCAGTTGCGCTCTGTATACAGACTCCGCCGCACACAGAAGTACAAGTGTCACATATCAAATATAATCGGCGCACTCTCCTGAAGCGGTTAGTCGCATCCATTTGCGACTAAGATGTATTTCTGGGCGAAAAAGGCCCTCAGGGCAAGACACGGGCAGCTCTCTTGCCGCCTGGCGTGCAGAGACTAGGTGTATGCGGACACATCTGTATTTATATACTAGCAGTTATTTATGTAGTGCACACATATTCCACAGCGCTGTACAGGAACATCTCGGACATTCACTTGAGTCTCTGCCCCAGTGGGCTTGCACTCTATATTCCCCTATTACATTCATGTTCTGTTGTCAGAGGCCAGTTGAGCTTCCTGTATGTTATTCCCCTTCACTGGGGGCATTTATTGTGTTCTCACCGGCTGCTTATCTCGCCTTGCAGGGTATCTTCATATCCCGTGTGGCCGAGGAGGGTCCTGCGGCTCGTGCTGGGGTGCGAGTGGGGGATAAGCTGCTGGAGGTCAGTGAGAGGTCCCCACGGCACAGTATTATCACATTACACGGTGACACGCCCTGCACACCCTATGTTCTGTACCATACACACATCTGCAGTGTGTGCGCTGCTGACTCTACATCTACAACACTTTGGGCCTGGTTCAGAGGCGGTCACAGTAACGATGGCGAACGCAGTGGATTAACTATTTGCTTCTGCGCATGTGTCTAAGTTGCACCTCGCGTTCTCCCGATTGAGTCCATACAGAGGCGCAGTTGTACTTTCATGTGCACGCAGAGAGAAATGTATAGGAGGCCATAGTCAGACGGAGAGACTGCGCCTGCCGTAGTGCGTCTATAGAGTGGGCATCTCAGCCCTGGCGCATTTGGACGCACAGACGTACATCAGGGAGGGCTGTGTATCTGCAGTTGCATAAATTAGCTGGCGAGCGACCGCCGATGGACGCAGCTACAGGCGCTTCTGTGTCCACCCCTGAATCGGGCCCAGTGTGTGGAATTGGGGGGAGGGGGTTCTGTAGTGCGGTGCTGACGTGCGGCTCTCCACCTGGCAGGTGAACGGAGTTGACTTGCACAATGCAGAACATCACATGGCGGTAGAAGCGCTGCGGAGCTCTGGGACCTCGGTCTCTATGACTGTGCTGCGAGAGCGGATGGTGGAGCCTGAAAACCCCATCACTGTGACACCTTTGCGCCCTGAGGATGATTACAACCCACGGGAGAAACGCGTGGTCATCCAGTACCCAGAGGAGGAGGAAGAGGAGCCTGCGCACAGCCCCGACCAGCGGATCACTGCCTGCTTGATGCGTAACGATAAGGGGCTGGGGTTCAGCATTGCGGGGGGCGTTGGGAGCACCCCTTATCGGGTAGGAGACACTGTGAGTACATATATATATATAAAAGTAATGTATGTAGAGGGCATCTACTAGTGCAGTATGTTCAAGGTAACATCACCAAGTGCGCGGACATCTATATTGTGTACCAGATTTATATAAACCTATTCACTCATAGTTCTTCCCCATGGATCTCTTCTTTCCAGACATAGCCTCCGACAATACACACGCCTGTAAAGTGCATGTATTACATCCGTGTTCAGGCTCATTTGGAGTCAGTGAAGTATGGTATCCTAACCCCAAAATAGCTCCTTGTCCAGCGGATCCAGTACATCAAGTGATTGTAAACAGAGCTGTAACGCGTTTCACCTTGATAAAGATCTATTCAGGGGCCATTATAACACTAT